>JAYMTP010006543.1:0-11969 GCA_036897365.1 Geranium brycei | reverse complement strand
ATATTTTTTTTAATACAAGGGTATTTTCGTCATTTCATAAAAAGTTAACAGAATTTTCAAAAATGTTAACAGAAAAGGGTAAAGTGAAATTTTTTCAAACATAAGGAACTCGACAAGTTGTTTTTGAACTTAAGGAGGATTAAGTGAAACTCGATTATAGTTCGGGGGGCATGTGAAATTTTCCTTAAATCAATTATATAAAAAATCGAGTATTGTAGTTGCAGTGGCGAACAACTCATGTAATAATAAACATGAGATTGTTATAAAGTGGCCAAAGGAGCTCAGAAGTAGTATTGGCAAGAGCACGATATTCGGTGTTTGTACTGGAACAGCAATAATCTGCAAGAGATGAGAGAGTTGCCGAGAAAGAAGCAGTATCTCGTCGTAGAGTGCCGATTAGCAGGGTCACCAGCCCAATTTGCATCTGAAAATGCCTATAACACCATATGTGTATCACACGAGAAATGAAGACTGTTAGATAGGGTGCCTCGCACGTAGCGAAATACCCGGAGGACAATATCATAGAGTGTGGTTCGCGGTGCACTCATGAACTGTATAGGCAATGTCTGGTCATGTGACGGTAAGGTAGACAAGACTGCCTATGAGCTGTCGATACAAGGTTACATCCTGAAGAGGTTTCCTATCGGAGGGTGTAAGCTTTTCGTTTGCCTCTATGGGCGTGTAGGCAATCTTGCTATTTGATAAACCTTCCCGAGAATTAAGATCATCTGCATGTTTAGCCCATGACAAGTGATAACCTGAAGATACTGACGAGATTTCTAGGTCGAGAAAGTATGCGAGCTTGCCGAGGTCTTTTATCTTAAAATGCTTGCTGAGTTGGCTCTTCAAGTTAGAGATACAAGAGTCATCATCTCCAGTGATAATCATATTATCCATATAAAGTAGAAGTATGATGTGACCGCGGGAAGTCTTTCTGACAAACAAGGCGGTGTCATACAGACTGAAGGTGAAGCCAAGATCAAACATCTTCCCACTGAATTTCAAGAACCATGCCCTCGAAGCATGCTTGAGTACATACAAAGTCTTTTTTAAATGACAGATTGTGTTTGGTGGATGCTCATACCCAGGAGAAGGTGGGATGTCGACTTCTTCTGTAAGGTCTTCATAGAGAAAAACATTCTTGACGTCCATATGAAAAATGTTACTTTCGTTTGGCTGCAACTGCTAGTAAACTACAACTGATGTGAGGCGGGAAAATGGTGCAAACGTTTTCTCATAATCGATCACATATTCCTGGGAGAATCCTTGGGCAACGAGGCGAGATTTGTAGCGCTCAACGGTCTCATCGGTCTTCGTCTTCACCTTGTATACCCACTTGCAACTCACTGCAAACTTATCGCTGGGTAATGGAACGAATTCCCATATACGAGTTCTCTCAAACGCCCGAAGTTCCTTAGTTATTGCTTGTTGCCACAAAGGATTAATGTATGTCTCTTGATATGTACGATGTTCATAAACGGACAAGGAAGTGGACAATGACTTAGGAGAGATTTGGTAGTGTTACTTGGAGTCTTGAAAGTGAGACGGTGGTCGTGTTTGACATTGAGGACGAGAGGGAGGCACGGGATCTTCTATCGGGACTTGATATCTATGAGAGTAGCTAGAGGTGGGTCCGACAACTCAAGCAATGGAAATTATATATTTTTTATTTCTTTTATATTATGTGTCGGATTTTTGTTCTCATATTTTATATAAATCATATTTGTATTTTTGATTATTCAATCTAAATTAGTAATTTTATCTCTCTATTGTTTGCTAATTTTAATTTATTGCATCAATTTTTAGCTATGATATTGTGTTTAATATAATCACATTGTTGCTTTTGCTAGGGGGAAATTAATTTTGTACTGAATATTCAAGTTCTTAGTTGACTGAAAAATATTGAGATTTTGTTGATTTCACCAAGAGAATTAGAATGTAAATTGTCGTGTTTAGGTTTATTTCTTGTATAGATTTCTTATATTTATTTTTAATTGTTTTAATTCTATATAGTGTTTATACAGTTTCATTTTGAGAAACTACATATGTTGAAAAAGTTGTTCCATTGATTCAAGAAACTAGCAGAAGCATGACTTATTTGTTTTTTTTTTAATTTTTGGAAGTTTTTATTCTTGCAATCTGTTTGTTGAATTTTGTTGTAATATTTTAGTAATTTAGTATTTTTAAGTTATTAGTTTAGGATACTGACTGTTTTTTATTAAATATGGTAATTAAATCATTTGTAATTTAAAACCAACAAAACCTATAATGAGTGTGTGTAAAACGAATGGTTACAGGTTAACCCGCTAAACCGCCCGTAACTCGGACAAAAAAAACGTCCAAATATACATTGAAACGGATGGTACATAATATTTATTTCCCAACCCATAAAATGGCGGGTGTGTGTAAAATTTTACCCAATGTGTGGGTAAACTGTCTATGAAAAGCCCTATTATCACACATGAGGCAGCTAACTGAATTTGCATCATGGTCAAGTCCAGAGTTTGTCAAGTAAAGATCAAATCTTTGTCATGCATGAGATAGCAACAACTTTGCAAATATTCGAGACATAATACTTGTATTTAAAAATACATTTTCAGCAGCTATGGATCAAAATAAAATAAGTCCAGGACAAAAATAACAAGGCTAATAAATCAATTATGACTAGCTCGTTGCCATAAATTATCAGTAATTATCATAAAAAAAATTGAAATTGTTGAACAATACTTGTCAAGTTCTGTAGGTTCAAACATCTGATGACACTTCTGAGAACATCTTCTCACCACGTGAGTTTGAACTAATTTCACTTAAGTAACATGATCATTTTCACATAGATGACATCCAGATGTGAAAGTGAACACACATGTAATTAGTCGGAGGTAATTTAATTTGTTTCACAATGAGCCAAATTGTTTCGGTTACTTTAACTAATCTAAATTAGTTTAACATTTTCATAAATGAAATGAAGTGGTTAAATTGATTACTCATGTTTCTATTAAACTTCAAGCAGTTTAATTTGTACGTACATGTTCTTAAGAAGAGCCGAATTAAATTGAGTTATCACCAAAAAAAATTATTTATTTTAACACTCAAACTTGATGTTAATCGTTCTTACATATTTCACAAAGAAAAATAATCAGTTAAACATATTTTGACAAAAAAAATGTGAATCGTTCTTGTGTGTTTCACATAGAAGTATAATCAATTAAAATTAACAAAAAAAATTAGAAATGATTAACAAAATTGTCCAAATATCTATTTGACCAATTGTTAAATCAAAATAACTCTCTTCGGGGTAACTTGTTCGTTGTCTATAGATGTTACACAACAAATATATAGTCTTATGATTGTTAGATCACGGGTTAGTCTGTAAATAATAATACGATTACAAAAAAATTATAATAGAAAATAACAATTAACAAATTTTATAATATGTAATGCTACAAGCATTCAAAAGTTCTTATGTTTATTGCGTAGGATTCATCGTCTCGTCACCAATGACTTTGCATATTTGGTTGAGATCACTTAATTCTGACTAGAGTGGCTTCCTTCAAAGCGGAACATATTCGTCGATGGAGCTGTGTTTTACCGGACAACTTTTCAATCTCTGTTCGAATGCTTTCTATTTAGACCCGATCGAGACCGATCTTAAAAAATATATGTCATGTATAGATGTAGTCTACCAAGATACAACATGTTATTAAACTCTTAATCGTGTCGAAAGGGCCACTGAAAAATAATATTTTTCAACTCGAAAATCGAAAGACTATTTTTCATCTCAGTTACATATGTTATTTTATCCATTGCTACTGTTTCTTCTTTTTTTTCAAAAGCAAAACATAATAACCGGATGCAAAACAATCGTTTTCTTCTTTTACTTTTAATTAATTGAAGTTTCATTCAATAATAATTAAAATAGCAGTTTCTTTCAACATCTTCTCATTCATTAAATATAAAAAAATAAGAGAAAGAATGTATCCTGTAATTCTACCAAACTAAGAGAGAGAGAGAGAGAGATGATGGACATAAACTTGAAATTAAAAGCCTTCAATTTTGTGGATAATCCATCGAAAAATGGTCATATTTAATTTGACATACAGATAGTCAAAATTGGGTGGAAGATGCAACAAATTGGGTGAAAGTTGGGCCTCAACATCTTCCCAGCCTGCCACTGCCACATTAGCTGGTTTTCTTTTAGGGATTTAATGGCAAGTGGGAAAAACACAGGCAATTGTCTCTTACAAGTGTTCCGACAGTGTCCCCAACAACTTGCACATTTATTTGTTATGATGTTTAACTAATTATTACCTCATATCCATCTATATTTGGTTTTCATTGAAATACATAAGATTAATGGGTAAATTAATAATACTAATATTTCATAACACAAATTTAAATATCTTACACAGGGGATGGGGATGGTGTAGTGTAATAAAGAAAAGGGAAGTAGTTATTAGTTGGAGGGACCCAACGGAAGTATAAAAGTATCCTCCCACTGCCTAACCATAAACCATACGCACTAATGAATGGAACACAATAACACGTTCCACGACTTCTACGCCTTTCGTCTTCCACCTTATCTCTATAATTACATTACAACCACTCACTTTCTTGCTTCCTTCCTTCCTTCCATAATATTATTATATTATATGTGTTTTATTTTCACTACAAACGACATTTATATTTCATGTTAGTTCTTGAAGCTTAATTATTGAGACTGCCTAATCTTTTAATTATTATTACGTCAACTTTCAATTTCTTTGCAACAATCCTCGTCGTGACCAAGGTACCTTTAACACTTCCATTTACATGTGCAATGGGGCTAGAATGAATGAGAGCAGTAATCATGGTTACTGTTATGAGCTGGTACAGAGCTGTTTTGTGTCGGCTTGACAGACACACACATACAGAGAGAGATCACTTTGATTCTTCAACAATCTCTTCTCCATTTTTCCAGACTATGTCTTTCAGTCCTGAAGAGAAGTTCTTGTAGAACTGCCACAAGATCAGAGAGTCAGATGCTAATTGACAAATTGGTATTCAAATCAGACACTAGTTTCTTTAAAGGCTGAAATTTTGCATCCCCATTTTTTCACGTCAATTCCATAAGAAACTCTAACAAAACCTATTTTCTATAATTTCCAAACTTGCATTAATTTTCTGAAATGAAAAAAATGGCATTATTGACATGCCTTGTGGAATTCTAATGTATCACCACCAGTTTTCCGAAGCTCCACCATATGCAAGGACGGCACGACTTCAAACACCTGAAAATCCAAAACAATAAAACAGCTGAGCATCCTGACATGATGCCTTATTTTTAGACTATTTGTGGATAATCAAGATTCTACAACTAATCGGCAGGAGAACATAATGTGGTATATGCTTGACTTAACAGAGGACTTAGAGCATCTCCAATGAGGCTCCATAATATATCAAAACCAGTTGGATACGGCATGAAAATTGAAGTTTAGAGATACATATTCGTTAGTCATCAGTGCCAAAAAGAGCAGAGAAAGAAACAACGAGGCACTAAAATTTACCTGAACATGGGAACAAAATACTTGAAGTAACTTAACCACAGACAATGACACCACCTCAATATCTTGAAGAGTGGAAGGTCATGTCATTTTTTGATGTATATAATTAGACTTTTTGATTTTGCCGATTCATTTTATTTACTCCATCCATCTTAAAATAAGTGTCATACTCTAATTTCTATGTCCCAAAAGATTGTATTTTTCTTTATTGGGAAGTTAATTGAGCATGCCACTAATATTCTTCCTATTAACTAGAAGTAGAACCACCACTTAGTGTATTAGATTTTAGCACTATGAAGGATATAAGAGCGTGTGGGGGAAAGTCAAGGCATAAATTCACTAATTCTTAATTTTTGCAAGAAGTCAAATAAAATATTTATTTTGAAATGGAGGGAGTTTTAAGTCACGGATGCATCAAAAGGCAACACATATAAATTCTTTTTATCCAACAAATATATTTAAGTACTGAAGTGCACCAGGCCTACAGTATATACAAGGAATGATAAACTATTCTGGTTTGTCCATTAAGGATAAGTTATTTCATTGTGCAAAATATATAAGGACTTCAACTTCATTTGATGTAACTAAATACCTCGGTAGCTACAGAGAGTTGGCCCTTCCTTCCAGATTTATCACCTTGCAACTTCATCTGATATAAGTATAGACATCAATCGGAAGTGTAAGTTTGATCTTGGAAAATCCACGTATCCAATATTTCCTGAAGAAGATATAATCATCACCTTGTAGTCATGTTTGTGGACATTGAATCCAAGAGGTTTTGCAGCTTCCTCAATCTTAGACATGATTTCATTTGCAGGTCTTTGAGAAGTAAAACGAGTTTCCCGTTTGACAAGACTCTATAGTGTTGAAATCCAAGCAAAAAGAGGAAGGGGGCTTATAGCACAAATATAACAATGCAAATCCACTTCTACTTTATAATTACTAATTTGGTAAAAAAGATGATTCGGCTGCTATGTTCAGATAGGATTTCTTATCAACGGTAATATGGGAAAAAATACAATCAAAATAGGATGTAACTAAATCAATCAAGAGTGAATAATCACTTCCTACTTGATCAACCTCTGGAGCAAATCTTAAACTGACAAGAATAGATCCAAGAAATGCCACATCAATAGGCAGATGATTGATACTACCTAGTATTGATAGGGTAAAGGATTTGCATACCTCTTAGGATAGTATCTTGGTTATTTGATTTTCAATGTTAGTTAGGCAGTGGGTGGGGTTCAGAAGTGGTAGGTAACACTTAATGTTGGAATGTTTCACTTTGTATTCCAAAACTGACAAGTCTTCGTGTTGTACTGCTTATAGTTTATAGTTACAGATATTATTTAGTGTATTTTATGAGAGTTATGTTACTTGGAAAAGTGTTGAAATTTAAGAAATTAGATTTAGCATTTTGTATTCTGTATAATGGTTTGTCAAACTTGGGATGAAAGGGCACAATGTTATAGTCAACTTCCTGTATATGCAATCAACTCCTAAAACAATTAAGCCATGCTGGGATAAAATATTAATAACCAACCAACCGCTAAAATAAATAATGTGGGAAAAACTAGTACAGAGAGGTTATCCTGATTGAGTGTACCATGCAAAAGTTATAACGTGAAGGGTAATTTTCTAGGAATTCGGTTGCTGTTGAAAATCTTTTTTTTATTTGGTATTTTGGCCTTTTCATTTTTGCAGTAGAAGTAAACTACAATGTGCTTGTGAACTGGGTTCCAAAGAAGTAACGAATGCATAAGTGATAAGCCTACTAATGCTATGCTACCAAAACCATGGAGAGCTTATAGTAAATACCGCTAGCTGATTCTCAAATAAATTATCGAGACTGAAACCATCTGACTTCGAAATCAACTCAAATGCATTCATGGATACAGGTTTCTCCTTCTTTTCTGTCACAAAATGTTGCTGCATAAAAAATAGATACATATAGTTAGGTATGAGTTAATGGTTAACTACATGTCAAGTAAACACTGCATTGCATTGAACTTCAACCGTTTAAGATTTGATCATCAAACATGGATATTCACTTAATACTGATCCCATTTTCAAATTGCCCAACGAAACAAATATGCCTGAAAAGTCAGTCACTTGAAAACAGCATAGATACTGGTCCCATAAGAGATGTTATTTACACCATACCTTTGAGTCATCGAAAACAGCAGCTACATCATCAAGATTTACACCCTCTTCCTGCTCAAAAAATGGCGGCTTATAATCTTTCTTGAACCATTCATTTGTTAATATTTCAGGAATTGTAATTCTCTGCAAAAAATAATAATAATCACTTTTGTAACAATAATATAATGAATGCATTCACTGTCCTTCAATCTCCATGAAGGCACAAATATAACAAATCAAGCACGGTATATATAAGAAGCAAAGAAATTAAAGCTCACGGTAAGAGGATTTGGGTCAAGAATACGAATTATTAGTCTTTTTGCCCCTGCCGAAAACCATGGCGGGAATGAGAATTGAGCCTTGTAGATCTGTAATTCATATGAATAGAGTGAAACAAATAAGATTTTTGTCATCTAAGAAGAATTTTGTTGAAATACTTATTAGAAACTACTTACTCTTTTATACAGACCAATAAGACTTGGCTCATCAAAAGGCAAGTACCCAGCCATTAGTACAAAGAGAATGACCCCACAAGACCATATATCTGATGCTGTACCATTGTAACCTTTGTCCTTGAGGACCTGACAGAAAAATGTCAAACATATAAATGAAGTATATAAGATGCACATCACAGTTCTATTTCCATAAAGCTATAGATGCACACCTCAGGAGCAACATAATTTGGGGTCCCGCAGGTGGTGTGAAGCAGCCCATCCTCCTACAAAGAGAAGAATGTGAATAGGTTCTTCCATAAGTATGTGCCATTAAAAAAAATCTTAGCATCACACTTCCTTTATTATGAGAGCGTAGATGTTTTATGCACATGCAGTGCATGTTTTTATACAAAAAGATACATCTTTGGGGGGATTTTAAGAAAAATAATGAGAAATAACCAGATGGGCATTGCCCAAACATTTAGATTTTTTTTAATAAACCAGGCTGTCCTAGTACAGCTAGTCAGCTACAGAAATTTTGTTGATAAATTGGGCTGAGAATCTCAAACACAATTGAAAAGATAAATATAATGTTCCACAAAATAAAGAGTCCCAACTGGATTCTTGGAAGTCAGCTGTCAGTCCTAATATAATAATGTTGCAACTGAAGGTTTTCAAGTTACCCATGTAAAAAAATTCAGTGTCCAAATTTCAAAACAGAATTTCTTGAAGTAAATGAACTACATTATAGGCAAATAAATCAGTAACACAATTAGATAAATAGAAGAGCCAAAGGAAATGCCCCTTTAAACTAAAGAACTAACTTTGTGAATGTGATATGCAATTTGTCACAAAATTACTAGCAGATACTATCAACACAAATTCACCAGCTTGCAGGAAAAAAAACTCCTTACCTTTACTTGCTGTGACAATGCACTCAAACCAAAATCTGAAACCTTAAGAACACCAGAGGAATCCAGAAGAAGATTTTCTGGCTGTAAGAGACATAGATGATGAAACATAGTCCTCGTCAGAACAGAGAACAAGTAATCATATGTTGACAGTTATTAGTCAATTACTCAGCAATGTAATGGGAGTTTACTAACCTTCAAATCTCTATGGTAAATACCTCTACTGTGGCAGTAATCCACTGCGTTAATGAGCTGATGAAAATATTTTCTAGCTTGCTCTTCTTTTAGTCTACCATATTTTGCCTGCCAAACAAAGATCCAATATTTTTTTTTAAATATATTAACACATACACATCTAACCACAAAGAACAATTACCATAAGACACAAGCTTAGTAATGATTAACTTACTATTTGGTCAAAAAGCTCTCCTCCAGATACAAATTCAAGAACAATGTATATTTTTGTTTTGCTTGCCAAAACCTATGCACAAGCAAAAAAAGGCAAAGTTGTGATCAATGCAATCAGTGAATCATTCCTTTCACAAACAAAAAAATCACAGGCCCGGATGTCCCTGGAATAGGATGTTGTTTAAGTTGAAGAATTCATCAATTTAGATAAGGAAAAGCTCGTTACTTTATCACTGCATTCAAATTTCCCTAGAGTATATTCTTCATTAAAAAGCCACTAATATATGTGAGCACATGCTTGCAATAGATAATTAGATAGTATATTTCTTTTCTTATGCATCTTTATTAATAATTTTCAAATCCCTTCAAAAGCCCAGGTTCATGATAACTTCTATAATCATAAGAATCCAAGATATACATTTTGGAGTACCAGTGGTATCCAAGACGTACAAATGTGGCAAGTGAAGTGATTGTTACAGAGGAATTATCGGTGTACTAAAAAATGATATCCCAAAGAAATTACCCATGAATAATTAAAGCAGTAGAGTGATGCATTTGCGTCATGCTACACACATATGACAACTTATGTCATTTCATTTTGAACTCGTAGCCGCATCACACAAGCATTCCTCACCTATACATAATCGTCCAAAAGGAACAAGGAGTTAAATTGATGTGTATACCTCATAGATCTGAATGACGTTAGGATGTTTGATCAGCTTCATTGTGGATATCTCTCTTTGTAACTGAGCATATAAATATTGTCATCACTTAAATCTCAAAAAAAAATCAATTAAAAAATATTTCAAATGAACAAGTTATAGCAAACAAAAAAACCACACTCTCCTGTTGGCATGGGTCAAATGGTAGACTTGCAGAAATCAGATAAGAGACATTACGCACAAGAAACAACCTCTGCTACTACTAAATCTAATCATTGATAAGCATATTCTTATTTAATCAAGCAAATGGGCCCCACTTGCACGTAAATTTCAAAATTAATCGTAGAAAAAAACAAAATTCTCACGCATTCCTCAAGTTTATTAAACAAAATTAAGCTGCTGATTAAAATATATATTATCGGTGATTAACAGGAATTGAATTGAATGAGAGAAAGGACCTGGTCGACCATCTTGTGGTGGAGGATCTTCTCTCGGTCGATGATTTTGATGGCGACGCTGTGGCCGGTCTCGACATTCTTGGCGTATTTGACCTTGGCGAAGGTGCCTTCGCCGACGGTCCGGCCGAGCTCGTACTTGCCTACGCGGGTGCGGGAGCGGGAGGACTCGGGAGCCTGAGCCTGAGCCTTGGTTGCGCTCATTCTGATCCTCAGAGCTCAGGATTGGATTGGGTCAGCCTCAGAGAGTTGTGGAGGGTCGTGCAAACGCAAATCGGAAGGAAGGAAGGAAGAAACGAGGAAGGAGGGATTGGAATGATGAATAGAACCGTATCTGTCTGGATGTAATGTATATCACTTTTTGGAATGTTACGAGTTGGGGCCAGAGGGACCCACACTATGTCGTCCCCATTATGCCAAAATGTACCCTCCTACTAGGATAATTTCACATGGCTCAAACAAAATTTTCATTTATATACATAATACTTTCCTAAAATATGTGTATTGAGAATTTTCTTAACTGCATTGTTATTAGTGGTCAACTAATTTAAGTGAGAAATTATCAAAATACTCTTATATATTTTCAAGTTTTTAATATGATGTCATTTTTCCTTCTTTTTTTTTATCATTTTCTCATCTTCTTTTCTTATTCTGCAACCGAATTCACCTTCTTAGACCGTATATCAATTCTCTTCAGAAAATCTTACACCATTTTTACATTCGTCGAAAAGTGACGCGGTTGCATAAGACTGCCTTTATGATGTTTTTACCTATATCGTAGTATTTTTGTCCTCCATTTTGTATAATTTATACCTTAACGAGTTGTTGAGTGCATGTCATGAAAGAACATGTGAAATCGAGACTTGTCGTGAAAGAGCATGTGAAATCGACACATAGCGCGATAGATTGGAGAACCGGCATATGAGAGAAGGTTGTCATGGTTTGTCAAACTGTAATAGATGTTCACTATACTTCATGTCAGTCTCGATGATTGTTGAATAACTTTAAGAAACTGACATTACAGAGTTCAAACTCGTTACCTAGAGTTCATGGATTCCATCTTGACTCGACACTAATTAAATAGGTACTCAATTATACCCGGTAACATTTCAACTAGTATTCTTGTACACTAGGTGTTCGACATCAAAGTATAACAAGCATTCTATTAATTACTATGACGATCTAAGTTCAAAGGAAAATGATATACAATTTTCCTTTAATAGAATTTCCAAGGTGACTGTACATATAATATCACCAATTGAGAAATCTCACTTTTGGTCAGTTCAATCATAACGGTACTCATGGGAAGAGTATTAATGGATGTTATTCATTAAGTTATACATATAGATGAACTTACAATCAAGAACAATTTAGATCAAACTATATAACTCATAACTCTCATTATCGTAAGACTCGG
>JAYMTP010006542.1:0-11973 GCA_036897365.1 Geranium brycei | reverse complement strand
AAATGAAAAACGGTTTTTAAACATCGTTTTTTATGTTTTATAATTTTTTTAAAAAATAATATTTTTTAATACTAGAATCAGTTTTTTATTATTATTTTACAAAAAAATATGTTTTTTTTATACATGGGCATTTTCGTCATTTTGACCAAAAACTAACACCGTTTGACTTCTGTGAGAAATTGGTAAATTTCGGGGACCTGTCAAAACGTATTAGTGAAACAAGGGATGTAAGTGAAAACCACGTATACTACGAAGGAGGTAAGAAGTAACTCACATTTAAATCTTTGAAAATAAGTCCATAGTGCACATGGGTTAATACATCCAAATTCCAGAGATGGTAGTCTTTAACAAGTATAAATGCAGATCAAATTAGTGTAAATAATCAAATTTCAATATCATACAACATATTTCATAAAATAAATATATTAGTCAACAAAAAGATGGAGAAATCTTTAACCAAATTGGCTTTCTTGGCGGCAATCTTGCTTACTGCAGTCACTTGTTAGTAGAATCTCTTTTCTTTTATCAATATTGTTTGTTTTTAAGCGGTGATTTGAAAAAACAAAATATGTTTTTGGTTGTTTTTTGTCAGGTTCAATTCCGACAGTTCAAGGCCGAGGCCCCATTGTGAACACTCATTGCAGTGACGTGATTGAATGTCAAAATAAGGGTCTTTGTGTACTTTGTTCAAATTGTGCGTGCGAGAAAAATCAATGTGTATGTGTTAGTTCCATCTCGCCGAAGGTTGAAGTTGCTATGAATTCAAGCTATAATCATGCATAACTCGATTTTGTATCCAACATCAAAGATGGTAGGAGTTATGTTACAAAATCAAAGTATGGTTCTTTGTATTATTCAATTATAAGAAATAAGACGAGCATATAGTTGCAAATTTCATTTTCTTATTCTTTTGATCACTTAATACTAATCCATCGTTATTAACGAATGACACAACTAAAATGACGGTGTCCTTGGTCAAGCACTTATGGTGGCATTGTTAGATAGCTTTCATAATATGAACTACGATTACACATATCATTATATTATTTGCATTGGATCTTGGAATTATATTAATTCAACCTAAAATAACACAAGAAAATTTGAAGAACTTACTTTGATCCATGTCTGAATAGTAATTGTTGTATCCTGATTATCTATTCATGTGAAATACATATGATTATTCTCTTACGTGATAAACAACTTAACTTTAATGTAAATTAGTTTACCAACGCTTGCTTGACCAATTGGTTAAGCACTTGAACTTGGTTCCAAAGGTCCTGGGTTTGAGTCACGCTGCAGTATCTCGTCTTTGTATACAACTTCTGTTGGACCTCTCTCCCAACTTCTGTTGGGCCTCTCTCTCCCAGTGGGTGGGAGTCAAGTGGCAATATTGGCCCCCATTCTACATAAGGTGTGTCTTGAACTCATTATTGATACAATAATCTTAAGACCTCTTAAGAATCACCAGTTTGGTGCTATCTAGCTTCATCATAGCATAGTCGAACCCAAATCTTGATACAATTTTGTCAATCAAAAAAAAGAGTAAGGTATGATGGAAATGATATTTCTCAGTGGTAGTTTGTTTTTTGAATTTTGAATTCGAAAAAGACAACATGCGCTCCAAGCCAACCGAGCCTCCGAACACCGCCACCCCAATTCCTTCCCGCACCCTTCCTCCCTCCTCTCAGGTTCCTCTTTCATCTATGTTCGCCTTCAACCTCCCTTCTCAAAATCCAGAGGAATGGCTTCGTGATATTTTTGTCGACTTTGGTAACATCACAGCCATTTCCATTCCCCCAAAACACAAAACCTTAGGTAGAACTTACGGATTTATTCATTTCTCCCGTCCAGAGGATGCGAGCAGAGCTACTGCCACCCTCAATGGCTCAATATATCCACAAGGGAAACTCATTATTGATGGTTCCAAAAGCCCATCGCGCTCTAGTACCATCGATTTCAAGCAACCAGTAACCTCCTTTCATCGTCCCTCGAACTAGGCCCGCTCATATCTTCAGGCTGCAATTGGTAGTGACCATGCTCCCATTCCAATGGCCCGTTCTGGCCCGATCTCGGATTGTATAGGTGCTCCCAATATCGTTGTTACAAGTAAGCTAAAATTGTGTATCATTGCAACTGCACGCTCCAATTCGGGATGCCTCGGTCTCCTCCCTGGGTAGCCGTGCTCACCTCATTGCTTTCGATACCCAGGAGTCTTTCAACAAAACGATGCAAGAAAATTGGTTAAGATTCAATAGATGGTTCATTGATTTCCAAGTCAAGCCTCAGCTGATTGAGAGGGGAGGGACTTTTCAATGGATCTCAATCACGGGCTTACCTCCGATCTGTTGGTTGGAAAAATCCATTTCGGGCATAGCTGGTCTGGTCGGAGATGTAGTCTTCATTCACCCGGATTCCACCTCTGGCCATCGCTTTAACAGAGCGTTGGTTCTCATTGTTGTTGATTCCCTGCAACAGATTGAGAAGGTGGCCTCCATTACGGTTATGGAGAAAAGCTTCAAGGTACAGATCTCTGGATTTGAATCAGCCGCTGTTCCAATCTCCTTCTTTGTCTTGAGCACATTTAAGGATTCACGACAGTCACTCTCGAAGCAGTTGACCTTGTCTAGGGCCGATTCAGAAACCGAGGATTCAATTTTCGGTACCGAGGATGGGGAGATCCGATCATCGGCGGATCTTGTGTCCGAGGACGCGAACGCTTCGGTCTCGCCAGATGCCTCGATCTCGCCAAATGGTCCCAACACATCAGTGCCAAAGGTGGTCAGCCCAATTGCCTCTCTAGATTTGGGTCAATTTTCTTGTTTTATCTCCAAATTGCAGCATGGAGGGATCATCGTAGACGCGTGCCACATAGTCAAGTCGGCGCTCTTCGACTGCGGCTCAGCGACACCGCTTCCACCGCCGCTGATCGTCGTGAAGGCCAAGGCTCTGACGTTGCAGTTCGGTGAAGACGATGGTGATTTTGAGGATTTCAAAAGGGTTGTAGCACACTGGGACTGTGACTCACTCACCCACTCCCAATTCTCATGATTTGGGCAAATTTGTCTCTCTAAAGAAGAAAGAACGATTATGATATTATTTGATTCTGTAAACCATTATTTTCGGGGAAAATGCCAGGTAGAAGGTTTAGGATTTTGTTTTGTATACTGATATTCACACCATGTTAAAGAAAAATATTAAATGAAAACATTACTTTTTTAGTATGCATTACAGATTAATAAACTTATAGGGAAAATGACTGATTGATATACCCAAAAGATACGGATTCTAATTTTGATACACCTAAGTTTAAAGTTACCATTTACGCTCACCCGATTTGTCATTTTTTCCCGTCATTAACAATGTTAGTTTTCTCATGAAAAGACTAAAATACCCTCTATTTTCTTTCAATTTTTCTAAGAAATGCCATTTATATAGTTTGTTTTTAAATTTTATATTTGTAGCCATTAGCGAATCCATTACTGCTCCATGAATTTCTTCCTATCAATCTATTTTCTTTTTCTTTCTTTAGTTTGTTGGTTAGTTATGTAAACATTAATTAAATAAATATTATGAATATACAAAGTTGATGTTCACACGCTATATCAAAGCCACATATCCTTCTTCTCCGTTGCATAGAACTCCATCGACGCCAAAACCACATAGCTTCCACCGCTGCAAAACACTTCGATGCCACAACCTCCCCAGTCAGTCTCGGCCGACGACTACAACACATGCTCGGCAATCAGCTCCGTTGCTGGTAGAAAAATCACAGACCATATCTCAGATCCAGCTCCGGTGAACGATTCTCAGCACTGCAGGCATGTGACGGCATCCTAGCCTTTTTCCGGTTGCTTTGTGCACTCTCTTTCCACCGCCGACTAGTATCCAGCGACTCTGAAGCTTCCATCAATTCGGATCTGAAACACGTCACCGACCAGATTTGTTCATATTCGCTCTTCACTGTCGGCGCGTCTCTACATAAGCTATAGTTTTCGGCCAATCTGCATCAACCTCGGTGTTCTCCGCATCGCGTCAGTCCCACACGCCGCCGTTGACCGCTGCTCGTAATCCCACATGTCTTTGTCTGTTCCAGTTCCAGAACACTATTTTCTGTCTTATGATTAGGTTTTTTATCTTTGGTTGGTGTTATCATTGTGATGACAAATCTAAAAATTTGATGTCTGGGAATGTGTTTGATGATTTGAATTAGTTTATGTTAGTAGAACAATATAGGTTGAAATTCACATTTGTAGTAAGATTTTTTGTTAGTTTGTGGATTTAAGTATACACGCATCAAGGAGTCTGATTGGTGAGAAGTTAGAGTACATAATGGAGAGAGAATTGTAAAGAGTTACTGTTGAGGGAGAAAGAATGGTGAGGAGTTATAATTGAGGGAGAGAGAAACATTTTATTAGAGGGTTTCAATAAGAGAGGGGTGTTTTTGTCATTTCTAGAAAAGTATTTCAAAAATAAATTGAAATCAATTTTTTTTAACACCGTTGATGGATGGGACAAAAAAATGACAAATTTGGTGAGCGGAAATGACAAATTCAAACTTAAGTGTATCAAAATTAGAAACTGTATCTTTTGAGTGTATCAATCTGTCATTTCTCCAAAGTTATATTTCGAGTCTTGTTCCATAGTGTGTAATGTTTTTATCTCTATGAGTTTTGATGTTCTACATTTACTACAACCTAGGACAAATTTATCTAAACACCAAAATCTGAAGCATTAATGTTAGTAAGTGAATCGGCAAATGATGATTAGTAAGTTATTTTAAAGAGTCAGCAATTTAGGTTGAATCATAACTTGTATATATATAATTGCTCCATAATGAGAAAACGTGGATGTGAGAGTGTCTATCATTGAATATAAAAATTGGTACAAAACCAAACCCATTAATGGTTATGAAAAATAAAAACCGAATTGTTGAAATTTGGTTTGGTTTTGAACCAGTCAGTCTTTAATTCGATTCGATTTTCGTCAAACCAAATTACATAAATGTTTTGTGCACACAAATAGAATTCAAAGTTAGAATTGGCATAACATGATTAACAAAACACTTAACTAAAATGAAGATCAATTGATCTTTGACGAATGAAAATGTTAAATATATTATATTTGAGAGGACTGCTCAAGCTTGCTTGTGAGGACGGGTAAGTGTTATATAGAAGAAGAGGATTGAAAATAAATATAGACATTTACTGGTAAAAGATTAAATGAAAATTTTTGTCAGTACAAAAACAAAATATGGCAATGCAAAAAAGAGACCAGTCTCTCTACTCTCTTTATTCTATTATTTTTGGGTTTTGATTAAAGTAGTTTCAGTTTGGATTTTTAAATTTACGGTTTTCAAATTTATGGGTTCTGATGTATGGGAGTTTTAATTTGGGATTTATTTATTTTAGGATTCTAATCGAGGGGATTCCTTTTTTGGGTTTTTGTATTTAGTGTTTTAATTTTGAAATTTAGATTTTAGAGTTTTAAGTTAGAGTGTTTAAATTTGGGATTCTTTTATTTTAAAATTTTGATTTGTGTTATTTACATTTAAATTTCCCTACATACAAAATTATATGGGACCTTTGTTTTGTTGGGTGTAATTTCAATCTCTTTCTTACTCTTGAAAATGATATGTTTCCATGATAAATGTTGGGTTCAAATTTTTTTAGACTTTAAAGTCCCGGAAAAATAAGTATACCAAGATGGCAGTTCGAGTTGGGTAACACCCCCAACCCGCCTCACAACCCACTGGAATCCTTTCAAATAGGTATGAGAATGAGGCCTGAAAACCTTGACCCGCTAGTTTTGGGTTGAACATAAAAAATTAGACCGGAATTCTCAAATCGGCTCATGCTCACCCCTACTTTATAGTATATATAGCAGAGGTAAAAACTCAACATAGAAGGTTATATTTTTCTGGACTATCGGTTAAGATTTTTGTTTCCGATTTAAAATCCTAACCTTTTAGATAATCCAAGCACACTTAACCATAAAGTAAGATCAATTATTTGTCAAATCTTCACTTATGATATATATAAACCTTCAATTGTAAACCGAATATTTTTAGAAACAACATTATTCCCATCGTCTTCAATCTCCAACCTCTATACAGTAAAATCTAATTTTGTTGCTAAAAATGCATATGTATTTTGGTTATAACTTTGCATACACTACTCCGATTTTAATGATTCTAAAATCAAAATGTTTGAAATTAAACTACCAACATATACATATCAAAATCATTGCTAAATATAATATTAGTGAATAGAGTATAAAATTGAGTTTAACATGTTTATGTTCAAAACTTACCTCCTCTACCTCACCACTACTCGATGTTATGGATTCTAGTAGATATCGATAATGTATCAGAATTTTTCACCTCTCCACGACAATATCGCAAATATCGGCCACAATATCGGTCAAAGCCGGTCAACTATGTAAATTCAAATTAAATCTGATTTACTCTGGTCCAGATCAATTGATTTCAATTAAATCTAATTAATTCTGGTATGATCCGGTCTAATCCAGTTCACCTAATTAATTATGGTTTGAAATTTAGTTATAAACAATTGTATGATCCAAAATAATGATTATTGACAAGTTTGAAGTTAAAATAATTAAATATCATTCATTTCGTCTTTAATAAATATGAATATATGTATATTTAATTTTTTTTTACAAAACGCGCTTTCCCGCGATCTCCTCGAGTTGGCCAGATCTCTCTTTTTGTCAGCTGACTGATATATTTCTGATAGCCGAGTTCTACAACCCTGCCACTACCCCAACCCCAACAACCTTTTTTTTGGCAGTGTTATGTATTCCTAGAAAAATCAATTCAAAAAAATAAGAAATATTTTTTGCCAACTTGGGTGCGATGATGATTAATTAATTCTTTGGTGTATCAATATGTTTTTTTTTCATCATAATAATTCGAGAAATTTAAATTTAATTATTTGTACCAATATCCGAACACAATAGCTCATAAATATCAAGTGAACTTCTTATTACATGGCTCAATTTGCGTTGGTTGGTGATAGCTAATTTATTATGTTAGTATTATTTCCTTGTTTGGTCATTTTAAATTATATTTCTATTTATTATTTAAATCCTTACAAAATTTGATTTGTTATACTTATACTATTTTAAGTAGAAACTAAAAATTCATGTAGTCAATATAGTCTTTCCAATACTTTTAGTTACGCGTGTGTGTGACTAAAATAAAGGGATAATTTTAGGTGGCTATACCTAGATATTGTTGTTTTTCAAGTGGGTACTTTTAGATTTTTTTTTCCAGCTGACTACGCCTAAGATGTGCAAAATTTTCACTTTGCACTTTCCGTCTAATTCTGTTATTTTTTAACATTTTGGACATGTGAAATAACTAAAATACCTTTGCCTAACATTTTAATTTTCAAACATGTGTCATTGCCCTCTTTTTCTCTTTTCCTTCTTCCTCTCTCCCCCTCTCCTCTCTCCTTCCTTTACATAACAATAACACACCAGCGACACAGCTCTCCGGGATGTCACCAAGACCCAGACCCGTGGAGAGCGACGCCCCATCTCCGACGAGAAGAAATTGGTGGTTGAGTTTGGCGACTACTGGTGCTGAAAACAGAATTCTGGGAAAATGTTCGAGGGCGAGAAAGTGAGAGAAAATTGAGGTCGTTGAAAATTTGTTACTTGTGACCGTTTGTGACACAATAATCAGAGTCCCAAGAGTTCGGTAGCTTTTATAACTGAAGATCGCCAAGTATCGTTTAGTTTGGTGAGCAACTTGTTTTTTCATTATATGAAAAACAGGTTCGTGTATTTTTTATAGATAAGTTTCAATTATTATGTAAGGGAAAAAATGTAGTTGAATTTCAATATTCTTTTGAAGATATATTATCGTATCACATAAGTCATGTATTAAAGAAATATGTATTAAATATAATATATGTTAGAAATTTAAGATTTTGTTTGCTTGTTTTTTATAAATAGACCCCTTTATTGAAATTAACAAGAGTCTTGAATCTTTACAGATAACCATTAATTCTGGGTACAAGCACTTCCGAATCTCACCGTCCTACTTCATCTTCGCCCGCATCCTCTCGTATAATCTTCTCCCCCTGCAGCGACGCCTGACCTTTTCCGGCGTTGTTCCGGTCAACCGAGTTCGTCTTCTTCGTGAATGGGGTTTGTTGTTGCTTGCTGGGATTTGAAAATCATATTCATTTGAGATTTGAAAATCAGATTACTCATATATTTATAAATCAGATTTAGGGTTCTTATCTGTATTTATTAGGTTCTTCAATTTTGGTCAAATTCTTAATTTTCATTCAGTACCCACCTTCGATTTTGCATAAATATGTGATATTTTCATGAACAAGAAAATACCCATCAACAACATATAAAGTATATTTTTGAATTCATGTCTGAATAATAATTCAATAAGAATTCAACCCAAACCACTTGTAACTGGTGACGGGAGGAGAGAGAGGATGGAGGAGAGAGGAGAGAGGAGAGAGGTGAGAGAGAGGAAGAAGGAGAAGAGAAAATGAGGGCAATGACACATGTTTGAAAATTAGAATGTTAGAGAAGGGTACTTTAGTTATTTTACATGTCAAAAATGTTAAAAACTAACGGAAGTGGACGGAAAGTGCAAAATGAAAATTTTGCACGTTTTAGGCGTAGTCAGCTGGAAAAAAAATTATAAGAGTATTCACCTCAAAAACAGCAATATTTAGACGTAGACAACTCGAATTATCCCTGAAATAAATCATGGGAAGTAGAATTGGACTCAAACGATGCTGAGGTGGAAGGTGAGGTACGAGGTGAGGTTACTAACAAAACGGTGCGTTGCACAGGATTTGGCGTCGTCTTCGTTTAGAAAGCAGCAGCAGCAGCAGCAAGTAAAGTTGCAAAGAAGGTCGCCGGAAACTTGTCGGAGGAGCACCACTCGTAGTCGGCGCGTGAGCGTGTTTCTAGGAGCTCGTTTGATGTGACTTCATATATAAACAGGTATATTAGGCATCTTTCGACGAATCGGATCTAGGGCTCAATTTGGGGATTTAGGCTTCGCTTAGTTTCAGTGTTTCTCTCAATCCTCTTGTCAACTGCTAATCTTAGTTTGTACTCTGTTTGGTAGGTTTCTAGTTATTTAGTGAGAATTTGAGTATAAAAGCATATATGTGGTTGATCCTGTGAGGCCTATAGTAATTGGTGTTTCTGTTAATTACACCTTCAGTTTCTGTGCCTATGGTTTATCTTTTTTATTTTCACAATACATACAATAATCAAAAGCAATTTGGTTATTGTTTCTATTTTTTTTCTCTGTACAAATTAGCTTGTAAATATATCTGATTTTGCTTTCATTTACCCATTGTGTAGGCCGAGAATCATTTATAATGACTACAAGTGAGAGGGTGCCGAATACCGGTCCCCCTCAAATTGTCAAGTTTGATAAGGCATTCAAATTGGTAATTCTTATTTTTCACTATGCTGCAATGGTGTTTGTTTGCATAAAATTGTTACCTTATGGGTGCTGTGCTGTGCGTCTAATGGTCCTGTCGAGATTCCTTATTGTGAAAATGGAATCGTATTGGGAAATTAGCCGATTACTGCTGAAAATTTGAAGTCTCATTGGCCAGTTTTCATGTGGCTGATCTTATTTAGACATGCTATCATTTGCGACATGAGAATCTAGTTCCTACTGTGGCAATGCCATATCTTGTAATTTTGTAAGAACTTGTGAGATTGGTCTTGTTTCTCTTCAAGTGCTTGTAGTGATTGACATGGTGGTTGGTGTACTATATTATATGCAGGCTGAAGAATGGGTTAATAGCATGACCAAGTCTGGGGAAGATGAAGCAGCGGAATCAGAATTAGAGGGCCGACCTGCCAGGTTGGTGTCTGTCAACGATTGTTATTTTGTGTTCTTGGTAAGCTTGTTATTAACTTGTTAGGTATTTATGTAGGGTAGGGCTAGGAGCAAAAGTTTCGTGGCATACCCAATTCAAACCTTCAAATGACCATGTTGAAAGGAGATTATACGCCAAGTTGGACGCTAAGAAAAGAAAAGCTGCTAAAAGCATTGATGATTCTGATACTCCATCCATCAGAGATGGACTTGTTGTCGATGATGATGATTCGGACGATTCGGAAAGTAGATTGAATGCTTTTAGGAAGAAAAGGGCACTTCCAGGTGTCCCTCCCTTGCAAGGAAAGAAGAAACTCAAGAAGTTTCTTTAAACAATGGTTTGTTGAGCTTCATTAGTGTTGCCCTGTTTAAAAAAAATCATTCCCTACAGAGCTATCTCATCTACAAATGAAGTAATACTACCATCTGAGATATTGGGATCCGGATCGAGGGATTCTGAACTATCACAAAGGTTATCACCTCAACTGTATGCATTGCTTGACATGCTCTGCTCGGAACCATTTATGTTTCAACACAAACATTCTCTATTGGGTGTTTGATGTTCGGTTGTTTTGTATCTCCACTCTGCTAAAATTATGTTTTTTCATTTGTTATTGCTATAATATGTGAAAAATGGATTTAAATATCAAAAGTTGTAGCGCTCCCTCCAAAATTGAGAGAAGAGCTCTGGTGGGTGGAATGCAAGGGATGGCTTAATGTAACTGCGGAATCTGATTGCCAAAGGGCAATAATTTGCATCCAGGAGCGAAAATTGCAGCGAAACAGGTTTGGTGCCATCATCCATGACTGTATCCGGCTGTGTGAGTCGGCAAGGTTTCCGATTTCAGTTGTTCATGTTAAAAGGGCTTGTAATTCGGCAGCTCATGTGCTAGCCAAGCATGTTGTATGTTATTCGAATTGGGATTTGGGGGGACTTTATCCCTTTCGAGTTCGGTTCATCTCTCAGAAGAATACTTAACCACTTAATTACGTGATTTCATTTAATTAATTGCACTATTTCATTTTTTTGATTACATGATATTATTTTATAAATTTATTACACGATTTCATGTTGACGAACACGTGATTTCATATCAAAAGTTTATACACTTATTTTTAAGATTACATGATTTCATTATATAAACATACATGATTTCAGTTTTACATGAAGTAAGTTTCAAATTTACGAACTTAGTTCATGTTTTATTTTTACGAACTTAGTTTTCATTGTGCATGAAGTACACGTTTCATACTTTTTATGAAGTAAATGTTTCTTCACATTCAAACAGATGTGATTCTAAATATCAATTTCGAAACATCCACCTAAAAACCTTACTTGAGTTTAAAATGGGCCGTATTCAACAACATCAACTTCTACACCTAAATCATCAGATTCTAATATCAATTGTTTGGAGGGATTAAAGTTTCATGGAATTTATTGGACATTTAATTAGAAATAAATTTTAATCGAACCCCATTTTCAAACCCTTGAAATGTAATGTTTCTCAGATTAGCAGAGATTCTTCATGTTTACAGATCTGGTTTCCCTCAAATCCACAAGCTCAACAAACTTAGAAAATAAGTCCTTTCCATGAAACTAAAATTACACAAAGCTCACCAAATAGAGAACGCACAACATATCCTAGATTCATTTAACCCAAAAACAACCTAGAAACTCAAACAAACGAATAAAAAAGCAATCATTCAGTGAAAAAATGAATGAAGCTCGCAATCAAAAGCAATAAAACAATATTTATTCGAGATCAAGTTAAGACAAAATTTAAACTTTACAATTCTTTACCTTACGAGAGCTTTCCGGCTTAAATAGAGGCAGAATAATTTAATTTGATTTCAGGAACACCAACCGTATTGATTTGCAGAGTACTTTTCGACTCATCACAACCCAACAATGAAATAAAGATTTAACGTCCTTGTAAAACTAGGTTGCATATATCGGGCCGGGCTCCACAACTAAAAGCTCAAGCTAATAGTTGAGTTTGACCATTTTCTTTATATACAACCCTTTGATCTCATATTCTTTCAATGTGGGACTTTATATTCTCAACACTCCCCCT
>JAYMTP010006541.1:0-11973 GCA_036897365.1 Geranium brycei | reverse complement strand
AAACATCGTTTTTCATTTTTATTAATTTTTATAAATAATATATTTTTTTTTAAATTAATACTAAAATATTTTTTTTATTCTTTGATTTTGTAAAAAAATTAGAAAAGAAGTTGAAAATCATTTTTATTTATTTATTTTAATTTTTAAATGCAAGGGTATTTTCATTATTTCACAAAAATGTGAACAAAATTTTTAAAACAGTTAACGGAAAAGGGTAACGTGAGAATTTTTTATACTTAAGAGACCTCTCATATTAATTTTGTACTTAACGGGTTTATGTGAGACTCGCTTATACTTAATAGGGTTATTTGAAATTTTTCCTAAATATATAATATTAATGTGGATAGTTTGACACGTTCTAATCCCTATAATTTTGACACCATTATACCATATACGATCCAGGAAATCTACCATTTTTGCATGCCTTGATGCACATGCTCTCTAGTGTCTACTAATAATGAGAATAGAAGACCCAATAAATCATAGTTTTTCGATACATAGTTATATCCGAATACGCAATCATGTGTATGAATTCGAAGTACCCCAAAAGAGTGATTCACTTGGTAGTTGGCTCGTTAGCTAGTATTCATGAAATTCCCTAGTAGGAGTGTTATGGATCGCATGAGATATCGGCGAGATCTCGAGATTTCAAGATTTTTTATCTCCTAATATGGGCCAAAATATCGGTCAAATCTTGGTCGAATCCAGTCAAACTCAAATTAATTTTAGTCAAATCCGATCTAAATCAATTTTTCGGTCAAATCTAATTATTTTCGATCTAATTCAGTCTAACTCATTAATTCCAGTTTAGAATTATTTTTATTTTTATTTTCTGGAATTTAGGTTATAAACAAAATAAGAAGTGAAACATTTTCATCTCATTCATGAGTTTCATCTATTTCAGTTATGATATTTACATTAAAAAAGACCTGCTTCAACATGTATTGTGAACTTATACAATTAGACTAGTGTGTAAATGACACACATGTAGTAGTTAGAGTTGTCCATGGTCTGGTTAATCAAACCAAATGGTCTAAAGTTAAATTGAATCGAGAATTCTGATTTTATAATTTTTAGAACCATAACCAAAATCGGGTATAATTGAATGGTCGATTTTTAACCACTAGAAAGTGATTCGGTTTTTGGTTTAAACCGAACCAACCAAATTTTACGGACATGATATTTAGGCTCAATTTTTTACCATTCAAACTAATGATAATAATTAAGAATACGTATAAACATTAACTTCAAATGACCAAAAATCCCCAGAATGAAATCAACATTTAGGTAGAAGTTTTTGTGTGGAGCTAAACTATGTCGTTTGTGAAATTAAAAAAGAGTCCCTTCATAATACATGGATGATTTTGAGTGCGAAATGGGGTTAGTGAAGTTTCAGTTCGGTTTATCCGGTTAACCACCGATTTTCACTACAATTATCCCATTACAATTGCAAAATAAAGAATCAAAAATATACGAAAGAAGATCGTCGTTTGTTGCATGAACATCGACATACGCCATCACTAGCCCTGCCGACATTGTTAACCTCAACTGACGCCATCACTAGCCCCGCCGACATTGTTAACCTCATCAACTTGCTTCTCTGAGTCTACAGACTCCACCTGTGTAACGCCATCGTTCTCTTAATGCCAACTCATGCTCTAAAATCTCTTCAATTCCCCAGCGACAATAAGAAATCGGCAAGCCAAATCCACCATCTTCGTGCTCAACTCTGCCAGTGATGAATCTTGCAAGATTGTGTTTGAGGCCACTCATGATCAAACGCGCTTAAGGAGAAATCTATACTTACAATTGAGGTCATAATTGTGGGGACTCTTGTCGCTTGAATCAAAGCCAGGGCTCACTAATGAATATTCAAATATGACACGGAAGCAAGGCTGGCCCAACGTTTTTTTAGGCCTAAAACAAAAGTTATTAAAAATATTTTTTGCTCCAAACTAAATATTGATTTAGACATTTGTTTTTAAATTTTGCTTATATTTTGGGGCCTTTTTAATCATATTTGGGGGTTTCTTCAATCATATTTGAACCCTAATTTTCATGTGAGCCTAAAGCAAATGTCTTATTTGCTTTATGGACGAGATAACCCTGCACTGAAGCTAGTATGGTCGAAGAAAGCTTTGAGTGGAAGAATACATTATGCATTATCTGGTTGAGAGAGACGACGAAATCGTACCCATTTTTATTTTTAAAAATTTACCCATGTAGTGTACAATTATTTTGAAAATATTCTCATTTTCAATGCATTTTTATAGTGTAATTTAACATCATTGCAAAAAGGAAAGTTCACTATTTATTTTCGCAATAAATATAAGGAAAAAGTACACCCAATTATACACATTTTTTTGTGGACAAGCGGTTAAAATTTTTGAATGAAAAATGTATAATTTGAAAGTGAAAAGTCTAAAATGCCCTTGACTAAAAACCAAAATTTCAAAATCTACCCTCCCCTCTCCATTCTCACCTTCTCTCTCTCCATCCTCATTTCTTCCCAAAGTTATAAAATTTTAAAGCCCTAACTAAGTTTAAAATCGAGGAACGCCTTTTGTGTGAAATTGAGAAAAATCAAAGATCGAGAAAAAAATGAGAGCCACGGCAGATTCATTTCTCTGCCCTGAAGAAGCGGAAGAGAGGGCGTCGAGGATCTTATTGGAGTCTCTCATTCCACTAAGGGCCTTCAACGAGTTGGCATCGAGGAACCAATAGCGGCGAGTAGGACAGTGCCGATCCCGACGGTGGAATCACCAATAGAATCTTTAGAGGTCATTTTCATGAACAAAGAAGAAGAAATCGAAGAAGAAGAAGAATCGGGTTTGATCAGAGAAAAGTTATGCACTATCAAAACATTACCCAATTCAATGAGGTTTCTTGAAAAATAGGTTTCTTGCCAAACAAGTTTTCTTTCTATTTTTCTTTCACTGATGTTTTAGCTTGAAAAGTATAAAATAAGGTAGAAGCCGCGGACGGGAGTATCAAATAGAATTGAGAATTATCTTGTATTATTAAGTCTCTCAAATTACATGGAAGTATTCAATAAAATTTCTTCCTATAATTCTATGTCCATCTCGTATCAGCTCGTACGCTACTCAAGTGTATCACGGTACAGTCCCGAATTGAGAACAAGGCCAGCATGGGAATAAATAAGGGGTTCTGAAATAAGAAGCCTACCTGCCTGCTGTTAAAGTAAGGTCCATTAAGAACAAATGAAGAGGAGATAGAACATGTAAACTTGAAATACCTTGAACTTGTCTGTTGCGTAAAGTTCAATCCAGTAATCTAACAATCCTAATTAGCTGAAGAGTACTTTAAAAAGTTACGATCGGGTGCAAAGAACAGGCTGGTTCTGCATATAAAAGTGCTTCCCGTGTAAGCTCCAAAGTTGTGTACAAAATTTATGATATAGGAATGTGTGATGAAATAATATATGCAAGCTGCTCGTTCACCATCCCGGCTACATCTATACTGTCTAAATTATCTACCGAGATCTTCATGTTCCGAATCTGCTTTGGGTGAAATTGATGTGAATATCAATGATAACCTTCTCTCCCCGAACTAAGCAGCAGTTCAGCTGGTAAGCAACAAAAAGATAAGATTTTGTAAGTGCCCCGAATATTTTCTGGTTTACCAAGAGGTGAAGCTTAAACTTTTTGGAAAGTCCAACTTAATCAAAACAGTATGTCTGTGAACAGACACTTCAGTCACCTTCTCCCCCCTTCACAGATAGACGGGAAATCCAAGTCCTATAATGTTCTACGCATTAGGCTGAACAATTAACTGGGGACAAATTTAAAGCTTGACGAGGTCTTCTTGCAAGAGTTGTTACTTAATGAAACTGATTTTCTCACGTTTGATGCACAAATCAAATCCACAGACAGTGAAGGTTAAAAATCATATTAAAGATATCGTCCATCTTACCATCATCTTCATCTTCATTCTGACTCGTAAAGAAAGGAGTGAGGTAATTCCTATCAAATGCAGTGAATGATGCAGCGCTGCAGCGGGAAGAGGAAACTTTATACTCAAATAGAACAGATAAATAATCATCGTATTTTTTAGGTTTAAAAAAAATCATCATAGTTTTGTGAGAGGAAATGTTCCTAGATGTTACCTCTTGTGAAACTCTTTAAGTTTCATCCTGATTTTGTTCCCTGATGATGTTTCTTCGCCGCCATAAGGAGGAGTTACATAGCTAATGTTCCTTTCAAAGGGCTAAGAAAATGAGATCACGGTAGGATCAAGATTGGGTACCAATAGAATCCTATTTTTCATATATATATCTCACCACCAATATGAACAATTCATAGCGTTTAGAAAGCAAACAAATGTTCCACAAGATTATCATGATGTTCCTTAAAGAGAAATCATAAATGGTGATGCATCTATCATGATGTCCTAGAAATCTGAATGATATTATCCCAATCAAGAAAGCTACAGGATTTCATAAGTTCACATGCAAACTAAAATAAACCCCATAATAATCTTTCGTGGGTTTAGAAGAGGCCCTCACACAATGAACAGGAAAAAGATATTTTGTTTGTGTTTTGATTAACAAAACCATCTAAGGTGATTTAGAATGCTCAATGTTAAGGTTTGGGACCCCATGAGGGAAGGTTAACAAAATGACTTTGTGGCATTGCTAACATGGAATGAACTAACACAAAAGGGCATGACAATACACAAACTAGCAGAGGTAATAGCTTTAAAAGGGATGAAGTGGCGGAGGAGGAAGATAAAAATAATAAATTCTGAAGGACTTTTGCTGAAAGACTTGTGTAGCTAACTCCAGCTTTGTTTGGGAAAATGTTTGATGCTGTACAATGTGAGTAGTAATATTTCACTCAAGAATACAAATAAACAATTTTAATTACTTGCCAAACTTACTCTGCCTAAGGGGTCATCATGTACAAAACCATTGTGGCCATCACCTACAACATGCAAGGCTTCCAGCATGGTCCCCGTTGAACCTCCAATTAGTAGCACCTGAGAGATTGTTTAGAAGATTAATGATAAATAACAAAAATATTGCCCAAAATCTTATAACACAATCAATTCATGATGAATGAACGATTAAAGATGTTGGCATAAAACTTTGTGCTAGAAATGTAAATAAGATTTTTCTTTTTTTTCTCCAGGGGTAAAGAATCAAGCTTCATATGAAATTGGATTCTAGATTGCATTTGAACATTTTTATTGAAATGAGGGAATCACTCTTTTTGTGTGGAAATTAGGAACTATGCAATCTTATTTTCATTGTCATTCCTACTTTCATTTTCTCCCATGAACCCCTAGTGGTTTCCAAAGAGATTCCTACTTCATGCAGTTACTTACAATACAATCTTTGTCCTCTGCAACTAATAATTCACATGATGTTGTATGATTTTGTTAAATTTTGTAACTGATAATTTAGTATTTATTCTGTGTAACAGATAATTGAGTTACTAAAGTGCAGAGTTCACCACTAAGTGATCCTATTTCAGCAGATAACTCAGATACCAAAGCAACTCATTAGAACAGGTGAGAAACATTGATAGAAGATGCCCATTAACCATGACTTCCAACTTTCAGCAGATAACTCCGTAACAAAGGTACCAGAGCAAATCATTAGAACACATAAGAAACTTGAAAGAAGATGTCGGCTATAGATCATGACTTGTTTCTGCTCCCAGGAGATCTTTCCCATGAAAGTGAAAATCATTTTACTAAAGAAGACATCATAAAATAGGGAATGCATCTTAATTTCCTCTTCTATAGTAATTGCTGATAAGGAATTTTTGTCTAATGATATCAAATAGTGGGTGAAGAGGCAGCATATAAAAAGACAAGGGGACAGTCAAACTGGGATGTGAAGATGCAGAAGTGGCCTTTGAACAAAATAGAATGATATGCAAATTCATTTGCCTCTATTGGTAGAAACAATTTACATAAGATGGGGAAACTGGAATAATGCCACATTTGGAAAAGGGTTAGAGAATGGGAATCGCAATCATTTTATTTTGGTGTGTTTTAAGATGTATTCATCCTCATTTTGATTCCCATTCTCATTCCATAGCCCTACTATAGGCCTATTTCGATTCTCATCGCCCACCATGAAAATGGAAATGGGTGGGGAATGGGAATGGACATGAATCATTCATGTGTGGATAGTGGGAGGGGCAATAACAAATAGCTTCTAACACATCTGTGGATGGGACATAGATGGTGTGTGTGTGCCCACACTTTTCTGCAAGTTAATCCCATGTGAGCATCAGCATGCATAAACTTTGACTCTGGAACTTTTTTTAAGCAAAAAATTCATGTACAGTACCTTTGAACCCAAACAATTGTTCCTTCCTAACTCCATAAGGAACATGGAAGTTAAAGCTTCCATTAAGTTGAAAAGAAATGAAAAGGCATGTTATGTGTGCATAAGGAAGACTTGTATATAACCATAACAAAACAAGGATTTTTAAATCCTCTAGTTTTGTCTGAAGAGCTCCTCAAATATCCGCAATAACCATATATAAAGGAGACCAAATAGTTTGTAATGTAAACAACTTTTGAATCCAGGTTCCAATTCTATATATATCTATCTACTCGCCAGAAGGTAAAGTAAATCCTAATGCTCAAATCCACAACCAGTGAACAAAAGGCACCAATGCAAAGATATAATTCACACAGCTTACCGTCAACACAACTATGGCAGTGGTCGCACTGAAAATTGTCTGGCCATGTCCTTCAGGAAGATCATGAACTGATTGCAGAGCAAGGGCAAAAGCCATAGCCCCTCGAAGTCCTACCCACACATTAACAGTTATTATGTAATATTAAGAAAAAACAATTTTAAACCATCCCATTCCCTCTACTTACCACTGTACCAAAGTGCCTTCTGATGCTTCATAGGTATTTTTCGCTGTGCAGGTCTAACTAAATTGACCAAGTAGGCACAAGAAAATACATTTGCAGCCCTACACAAAATTGTGCAACTTGATTAATTTCATAGCACTGTAATGAAGAATAAGGATCCAACCAGCAGTTGACGGTCAAAGTTTCTTAATTAACAAATAAAGCATGTATACCTTGCAATTATTATGAACAACTGGGACAAGTATTTCCAAGTTAAGGACAGCAACAATGAGTTACAGTTAGAATGTGTGATACACACACACAAAACTAATCTATATTCTAATGTTACAAGGATACAACTGAAAAAAAGATGAATCCAGCATGTGACCAAGTATGTTGTTCCATGGCAATATCAAATCCCATGTATATAAATCTGCAAATCAAACATAAACACGAGACATCACACAGAACAAATCAATCACCCAAGAAAAGTGAACATTAAAATGGATCCTTACACAAATGTCTCGGCCAGTGATGATATTAAATGGAAAAATGCTGATACAAATTGTTGAGATGATTCTGACAAGTTTGAGTATGTGTAATGCTTCATGACCTACAAAAGTACCAATATTTCATAGGGCTGCTTCAGCAAGTAACAGGTTAATAAAAAATCAAACCAAGACACATCCACATACAATTCCTGTGAATAATATAGACACTATTCCAGATAGACCAAGACCTTCCGCGAGCATGTATCTACAAATAAGATATTTCGCATTCAAATGCATCATTAAACCAGAAAGTAAATTAAGGCATCCTCACAGAACATGAAATATTAGTCCATGAAATTGCTTACGAGAAATATGGGAAAAGAACAAAAAGGCAGCTCTCCAAGTTCTGAAGACTGCACAGAGGATAATCAGAGTTTGGGTCAACATATCAAATACTATGAAATCCAAAAGTTGGGCAAAAAAACTGTTGTGAAATACTTACTTGTCAATATCCAAACCAGCATACTTAAAAAGGTTTGAGGAGTTAAGGTTTCATAATACTTCATAGCAGCTAACATTACTTAACAGTAATGATATATAAAAAAAAATTTAAAAAAATTGATTCAAAAGGATATCAAAGCAGATGTAAATCCAACCCCAACACCTGTAAACAAATATTAAATGAGGTCTTGGCAATATTGAAAAGGACATACAGTTTTAACTGTAAAATCACACATTTAAAATACGTATGAAACTATCAAACCATTTATGTTTGTTCCACGAAGGAAAGAAAGCAATCTTCACCAATGTTACTGAGAAAATGGAAGGCATGAAAAAGATATCTATGTAGGTCTTCTCATTTAGACATGAAACACCATTTATCCTCTTTTACTTTAGAAACCTTCCCAGCAAACCTTACATGCTGCTTGTTACATGCCAAAAACCAGCTGGTGAGGGATCAGATGACTATAAGGAAAGGGAAATGTCTAACCTTTCTTATACACCTAACGAACATATTTGGATATTGATTTCTATCTTGTATGCAGGTTCATGTGTAGGTATCATGTATTTTTATCGGAACACCTACCTGAATGACTTAATAATAATATATATCACACATAATATGAATGGGTGATTATAAAATTGAAGGTTTATAAGTATCTTATCGAATTGATTATTTAAATATATTCTGATCATTAATAGAGAAGCTGTATTGGATAATTAATCCTCTGCCAAGATTCTAATCCTTCCTATCATTTATCTCCAATTACTGATTTGACTATCTCCCAACAAAATTAATATTACACTCTCTGCTGGCATATTTATAACCCGGTCCTATGATAATCGTCTTATATCATAGAAAAATTGAAGGAGATTCAATTAATAAAGAAAGAGGATAAAGCGGACAGTAGATTAACCTGCAGACATTGAGCCAACAAAGGTCTCAAGAAACCTGACGACGACCATCAAAAAGTTTTGGGCAGATGATTTTTGACTTCTTACCAAGGACATGGTCCTGAATAGTAAAGCATTGATTGGCTTAGAACCAGGTTCTTATTCCTCAAACGGCACTTCCAAATATTGCATTTAAAGCATTTATTTGAGTTTCTTATGATATGTAATGCAACTGAAACAAGAAAGTTACTTTACCGTACCTGTACAAGGAAATAGCCATCTACCATTTTCGCAATATTCCGCAGAGGAAAATGAAAGAAACCAGGTTAACATGGGCCAAATTATCTGGGAAGGGGAAATAAGCTCGACAAAAGTACCGGAATATTAACAGCATGAAACAACTCACGGCGTCATTCAGGACAGATTCACCAAACACCAAAGCATATAGGTTTGTGTCTATGCCCAATTCCTGCATTTAAGTTTAAAGAAAATAGGTTTAGATGGCATTTGGAGTAGCCCTTATTCTGAAATTGCTTGGCAAGATTCAAAAATAGAAAAGTAAGCACTGAATTGAAAAAGATTGGCAAGGGCAAGAATATTAGGTTTCATCTTAGGAGTCCACATGTGAGTGTTGGTACGGATAAATATAGGTTAAGAGAGTGTTGCTATACATCTACGACTCATCATGACATAATAGGCTAGTCTTTTGGTAATATATCATGAGTTTCGCTTGCTGTTCTTCTTTGAAAGGCCCCAATCTCCCAAAGTCATTTGCTAAGGTACTAACCCAGAACTAAATGGGGATAGGCAATATAAGGGTTTGTGGAACATCTCACATTTTATTGATTTGTCTTCCGCAAATATATTTCATAGGCATCCTCTCATTACTCATAGAGAGAAAAATGGTTGATAACTCCTCATATCTCTTCAATTTGAAAAACCATTATGATTAATAATGGTTAGAGCCTAAATGAAAATGATACTGCAAAGTCATCCTATGAAGTTTAATATACTGAACAAATTGTCGCATAGCGTACATTAAATTATTGAAGTGATTGTGTCAGACAGGACATGTCACATGAGAATGAGATGAGTATAAGATAGCGATTTGGAAACTGTGGTAGACAGTAATTTACTACACTGTGTTTATGATAATAAACTATCAAAAGCCAGCGAAATCCTATGTCACCTGAAATATGGACAAAACAGTAACAGGATCTGTTGCTGATATAAGAGCCCCAAACATCAAACATTCGACAAATGGAAGTCTGTACATGACGTAGACAGCACCACCAATGTAACTATAGCACAAAGCAAATGACAGTTTACAATTAAAAAGGCCATAACATTTATAAATTACAAACCGAAAAAAATCTGATTATAGAAAAATTGAAAGTAAGGATATACTCACACCAGTACACCTGTAACAACGGCAGATACAAAAGTTCCTAAAATGGCAAAAGTGACTATTGCGCCAAAGTTAGAGAAGAAAGGTTTCTGCATGATAAAAAAAAATCAAGTGCACAACTCAATATAATAATACAAAAAATAAATATCACTTGAAAGGCACTAACTTGAATAAGAAATACCGTAACTTACCGGTGCAAGACTGAACCCAGACTGAGTAAGCACAAATATGTCAAGAAAAATACAATATACAAAACTGCGGGGTCCAAAAAACTCGTAGACAGTAACTTAAACATACTAATAAAAACAAAAAACTCCACCAAACATTGGAATCTACATTAGGATATAATATAATGGGTGGCAACAGGAACAGGAAGAAGAACTCTTCATGGAAATTGAACCAGGCCCTTCAGAAATTAACAAAAAAAAACAATTGGCACCAGAAACAGTTAACACAAAAATAGACATTAATGAAAGCAAGTACATAACATTACAAGAAAATTAAGAGATAAAAAAACAGAAAGACCTGATGCTATTTTCAGTATTTGAGATGTTAGCAAGTCCACCAACAATCAGACCTACAAAACAATCAGAACCCAGAAGAACGATTCAGTTCCATAAAGGATTTAGAATCGATAAGAACAAAACAATGGATTGATTTACCGATGAGAAGAGAAGCGCTGGCTTCAGGAAGGTAATAGAATTTGTGGCGGCGAAGAACGTGGCCGAGGACGAAGGAGAGGACGAGCATCATGATCTGGAGGGGGATTCCGACTCCGGCCGCTTGCTGATCCTTCCCGTCGGTGCCTCGATTCGTATGTGCCGCCCCAGGCGATATGAGCTCTTCTTCAACCTTCATTTTCTCTGTAAACCCCAATCGCTACTCCTTCGATGTGAAGATGCTTTTCACCACCACCACCTCCTATTGCGCTGCGAAGGACACCGAAATGCGAATCGACGACGAACGATTGCAGCGACACCGAGTCTCGCTCTCAGGGACGAGCTTGATCAATTTTTATATATTTGATTTTTCTGTTTTAGCTCATTCACACACAAATGGCACAAACGGTCCTGCTAGTGCTAACTCTAAGTTGAAATAGTTTTATTTTTTGAAATAGTTTTATTTTTTGAAATATTAGTTTTTAAGAGTTTGCAATATTTACTCACGCTTATAATTCATGTTAAAAATAATTGGTATATGCATCAAGTTAATCTTCATCAACTTTTTTTTAAATAACCTTCATCAACTTAATACAAAAATAATATATATGCTAATCTTCATCAACTCAATACACAAAAATAATAAATATGTATATCAGTTAATCATTTTAAATTATAATTATTATAATTATAAAAGTGAGATCCATTAATCAAGCGAACAAAGAAAATATGGGCTTGAAAATTTAAAAGAAAAATAAAACATTTAAGATTTTTTTAGTAAAATTGAGTAATTAAGAAGGAAAAAACATCACCTAGACATTTTAAAATTAATTATATTAAATGATGATGTGACATCATCTGTACTAAAATAAGATTTTCTCTTAAAACGCAATCATAAATTAAAAACTAATGATCAAATTAATCATATAGTCTTTTTTTTTCTTTTTTTGAAAGAAACCTAGATATCATAAAATAAATCGCGATTCACGATTTAGAATGACACTCAGTGATGAGGACATATATGCCAAAACCGAACGGGGTCCTCAACCGGCCATAAGGAGCATTTTTATTTGAATTAAATAATTATTTGTTTTCTATTTTGGTGTAAATTTACTTGGAGGGGTTTTTTTCCTAATTAGTTATGTTATTTTGGGGTTATGTTTTTTTTCATTGAATTGGA
>JAYMTP010006540.1:0-11974 GCA_036897365.1 Geranium brycei | reverse complement strand
GCAGCCCGCCCCTGAACCCGTGGGTGAGGCCCAACGGGCTGCGGGCCAGTTCGGGTGGGCGGACGGGCCGGTTTCTGGTTGATTTCTGAACACTCCTATGCCTATCAGTAATGTTTTGATAAGTACTTTTTAGATGTTACTGACATGCTCAAAACTCCAGATGAGTTTTGCTTTCCTTCTACCTTAACAGTGGAGAAGGAACCGTAACAAGAAGTAACGGACGAATAATACTTCATTCATAGTTATTAATGAAGTTTTGTTTTTGAGACGCCTTTTCAAAACTAAGGATAAAAGATAAAACAGAGATCTTAAGAGTCACGTGTTGTCGAGTGAAACAAATGTTGCAAAAATTAGTTCGTTAGATCGTCCGTTAAAGGGTATTGGGCTTGCAACTGAAACTCTTGGTTTCGAAATGGTCTTTGGTATTGTTACCTATTCTCAGGACTCATCAATGCGGCCCAAGGTAAACAACTTTTACAATGGAAACCTCAGTCCACATCCATTCTGGTTTCTATATAACAAAAGTAGCATTTCTTAACAGGTCATAACAAAAGTACCATTTTGTTACTATACCAGATCAGTTAAATTACATAAATAATATCACCACTTCATAGAGCAGCCACATGATTTGATCACCTGATGCAGACAAGAGACAAAATCATCATGTGAAAATCCAAAACTTTCCTGTTAACCAATAACTCAGGATCAACTGTTTCAACTCCTCTTTCACACAAAAAGAACAGAAACCTGAATACTGACAAAGAAACCATTTGTCTGCACTAATTTGTCGTTCCAATGCCTCCAACCCCATAGCATTGCATTTCTCGGTCTTAACAAGAATTTTACTTCAACACTTTATACTTCTATTTTCAGGTATCAAACGATTCGACATCAGACACATCTATGCTGTCAAAAATCCAAAAATGCCTTGGTTCCTCCGCTTCAAGCTTCACTCTTCGATGATCACAGAGTTTGGCGTAAAACGAAAGCTCTTGCGCTTGACTGCGTTATATCTGCAGCTTGAATCACAAAACTCATTGCTTTCTTGGAAGAGACTTGACTTTTTTTCTGCAGAAAACATTAGAATTTCAAACATCAGTTCTTAAATTTGGTCAACAAGACAAGAACCTATGTAGTATCAGAAGCATTGTGACATAGTAGGTTATGTACTAATTATAGGACAATGACAAGATTTGAACTCCGGATTCACAACCGGCAATGCAAGGACAAAACCACAAACCAAACAACAATAGAATAAAGGACAATTTCAGATTTGTCCTGAAATGACATGAAGCCATTGATCTCATCGCTCCGCTTGTCTTAAACTGTAATAACGAAACCAAATAAAATAATATGCACGGAAGCACATCACATTGTATATAAACGGACGCAAGGCGCGACTAATGCTCAAGTCAAGAAAAACCATAACAGCAAAAGAGAGAAAGCGGTATTAGGCAACAAAGGAAATAGAAATATGGAAATGATGATGATAAAGACAGAAGCTAACATGGGAAGGCGCCGGATTTGCATTGCAGATGGTGAAGCCAAGGCAATAAGGCCGGTCAAGAGACGCCGAAGAGATCCAGCTCCAGCTCCAGCAGCTCTGCCTGGAGGAGCTAATCAGGATCTGACGCAGCAAGTTGCCAAGCAGACTACTACTGTGAAGAGGAGTTCAAGATTCCGCGGCGTCAGCAGGTTCTAACACAAAACTTGGTATTCTTTTTTTATCAGCAAAAGGATAAATTTTATTGATGAAACCCGCTAATGTTTCCAAGAAGGAAGAAAAGCCGGCCAATTACAGCAATAAAACTAGTAAGATACAATAGGAGAACAAAAGAAAGGACACATAAGAAAAAAGAGAACTTAACGCCTAGAAACGAGTTTGGTCAGATTCTCAGCCTCGATATCTTCAAAGGTTTGAATCATTTCAGAATCTGTCGCTAGACTTGTAAAGCCTAGGGATTCACAAAGATCCTGACCTTGAATTGCTCTGTTGTGAGGATTGCGTTGAGTCGGGAATTTTAGTATCTTAGGCGGGCACTGCTGGGAGGTGTTGATAGTTGGCTGTTCTCTTGATTTCAGACATTCTCTGATATGTTTTACTGACTAAAGAAACAACATGTGAACAAATGTACAGACATAGGTGGACTGGTCGGTATGAAGCTCACTTGTGGGACAAGCTTTCATGGAACGTAACACAAAGGAAGAAAGGGAAGCAAGTTTACCTCGGTGAGCATTTCCACCTTCTTGTATCTGATTGATTTCAACTTGTTATCATTCTTGTGACTGACACGTTCGATTCCGAACTCCTCAGGAGCCTACGACGAGGAAGAATCTGCTGCAAGAGCTTATGATTTAGCTGCACTCAAGTATTGGGGCTCAAGTACTTTCACCAACTTTCCGGTACATAATGATTCATATCAGTTCACTTGAATTCTCACATACACATGAATTTCTTGTACCTATAGAATATGTAACATTCTTTCAAATCTTCCACAGATATCAGATTACGGGAAAGAAATCGAGATCATGCAAACTGTGACAAAAGAGGAGTACTTGGCCTCCTTAAGAAGGTATAGGCACACATAAATATGATATACAAGTTATATATATGTACAAGTCCGACAGAAATAATGTTTTTAACCTTCTTGTTACAGAAAAAGCAGTGGCTTTTCAAGAGGTGTATCCAAGTACAGAGGAGTTGCAAGGTAAATTATACCACATATCGTTAGGAGCGAGTTTCTTGAAAAGAAAAAAGAAATGCTTATGATTGAGGTCAAGCAAAACACTAAAGAATTGTTTCATGTACATATATTACAGGCATCATCACAATGGTAGATGGGAAGCGAGAATTGGAAGAGTTTTCGGAAACAAGTACCTCTACCTTGGCACTTACGGTAAGTCACCTTCAGGCCAACTCTTTCGATAGAAGTTATCAGAATTGTGCATTACCCGAAACCTTACCTGATTAGTACTTTTTTTCTGTCGGTGAAGGTACACAAGAAGAGGCTGCTCGTGCCTATGACATAGCTGCGATTGAGTACAGAGGGATCAATGCAGTGACAAACTTCGACCTGAGCACTTACATCAGATGGTTAAAACCAGAAGCAACTATGCAATCAGTCATGGATCATCCAGAGAAAGCGCAACCTGTATACTTTCCAAGAGAAGAAACAAAGTCCTCTTTTCACAATTCAAGTCCTTTCACTGCAAGCTACAACTACTCACAGTCCCCTCCAAGGAAAGAGGCAATGTTGTTCCAAAGCAAAGCACAGGTCAAGGCAAGCAACAAGTCCTCCTCGTCGTCACCCACTGCACTAGGCCTCCTCCTCAGCTCCTCCATCTTCAGAGACTTGGTTGAGAAGAACTCGAACGTGTCTGAAGATGAGAGCACTGACGGGGAAGAGACAAAGAACCAATTACAGATAAGCAGCGACGATGAATTTGGAGGGATCTTCTATGATGGGATTGGTCAAGGCATTGTCTTGGAAGATAGAGAGCTCCAATTTGTTTTCTGAGCATGGTTTTGTTACTAGCTAACTAGTATCTGGAGATGGATCATGTGATTGTAAATATCCAGTTTCACTTCCACACCTGTAAAATATATGGTGAAGGTTCATCATGTGTAGAAGAATTGGCTCTTCCTTGTGTGTGTGTAAGAATGTATAGAGCTGCACCCAAGAAAGCTGTCATCAGTAATAATGAAAACTTGTGGGTTATAGATTTTCTGTTCAACAAGTGAGTGATGAAGGATTTGAGAACTGAATGATTGTTGTCACATACAAATCCTTCACTTTTACAAACAAAAGAAACAGAGAGAAAGAAAATGAACATTTATTAGTGTTCTTCAGCTGTAACAATTCATAATTCTTAGGAGGTTTTATGCTAAATAACACAGCTTGCAATGTCACTGATGATACAAATATAGAAAAGAGGTAACGCCAAATGCTCTTCAGTTCTACAATGCAAATATCCATGATAATTACACACTGTTGATAATGCCAATGAAGTCAGATGACAGATGAGAAAGCATATAATTCCATCAAAATAAGCAATTTTCAAAAAGAACGAAAAAAACTTCAGAACTACGAGCAAGATGAGAAATGGCCATTAAACATGCACACTGTTGTATTAGTTTTATTACTATGGAGCTTGTAAAGAGCAAACAAAATGTTAAGAACAACTTCGAAAATAGTTGAGCAACAGAGCAAATGCCAGATCGAATTGCTGAAGGTTCTTACCAAATAGAACACCAGTTCCTAACTCTTGCCTCTATCATGGAGGCACCGACAAGTGTGTTGTACGACATTCAAATGATACAAACATTAGTTCCCCTAGATACCATCAAAATTGCTTCCTTTTGTTTCTAAAAAGCTTTCTCTTTTTGCATAAACATACGACAGAGCAACGAAACCTACTGCAGAAACTGAAACTGAAGCCCATGGAAATGGTGGATCCTTAAAGCATACAAGCGACGCCTCCAGTTCTTCAGAGGCATGGTAGACAATAGAGTGGATGGCATACAAATCATGATTGGAAGACCTCAAATAATAAAAAGCCATACCAAAATCCAAATGAGACAATTCAGAGATTGTTTTGTCAAGCTTGAACTTGAATAAGTTCCACCTCTATGAATTCTAAATGTTGACTATCTGCAATAAGTTTCCTATCCCCGCCATGAGTAGCAATTGCTTCGAGTCCAAATACTCGCTCACAATCAAAGTATAGTTATCAAACAAGAACCTCGAAGTATACGAACTAATCAACCTCTTAACAGCAAACGAACAAATCAGGCACTCAGAATAATTCACCTCGTAATTCCTAAAACTCAAAGACAGACCAGCCAGCAACAACCCACCATCCTTTACTTCATCCATAAACGTTTTGTCAATAGCTTTCCAATCCAAAATCACCAACATTACTCTCACACCCACACATGAATGAACTGAACAACCAAAGAACTCTCAAAATTAACAGGAACTCTCAGAGAAGGCACGAGAAGAACCTGATAAGCGCTCGAGACAAACAACACCACGTCAGCGAGCAACGTCCTCATAAAACTGATGGATGGATGATATGTTTAATCTGATAGAGAAAGAGGCGGGATTGTTAAGTTCGTTCAAAATTTCACCAAATCCGACTCATTGTCATTCTTACATATTCGTGCTTCCTTCGGGGATCATATCAATTTGTGGATCATCTATGCATTACAGTTGCAAGATTTCTTCAAATGGGACATTCTCAATCTAAGAGAAATATAATTGAATGATAAACTCTAAATATGTTTTGATTCAGTTGCAGTCTGGGATTCTAAAAGGCTGCAGTTAAGAATCACAGCTAAGATAGAGAAATGTGCATCAAAAGACACACATTAGTATCATTATTTTGAAATGAAATACAAAAATGAAATTCAATGTTGGAAACCGATTTATGGTTTGAATCAAGACAATAAATTTGTTTCTAGTTCAACAAAATGCTTATTTCTAACGCATTTTGCGCCGCTACGGAGGCAATGATGAGCAGCGGGTGAGGGGGAGATTTACAGAACAAACAGCAACAGGTGTGATTATTTGTAGGGCGGAACACTAACACGCCTAAAATATGAAGACGACACTGTCATGAACTCTTGACTTCTGGTTTTGGGCAACACATTCGGATATCCACATCAGGTTCCTGATCTCTTGCTCTCTCAACCTCATGTATGCAAAGAATACAGCATAATGGAACTGCACATAAGAAGAAAATATGAGGTTGAAGTATTAGCCATATCAAGATTTGTAATAAGTGGATTTCGTAAATATGATCGAGGTAGAGGTAATGGAACACTGAATGTACTTTTAGATTACTTTGAAAGCTAGCTACCACATAGTGACAGATATTGACATTCAATTAGCGAAACACAGACCTGTTGCTCAAAGGCTAAGCAAAGCCTCTTCACCTCCTCCTCGTAGAATGCCTTATCAAGCATCTGACTCTCTCCATATGATAACTTGGAAAAGATTGACTGGTAAGGAGGGTACTTTTCCATTACAGCACGAACCTGATCTATGTCCTCAGAGACAGCGAGTTCCTCATGTCCATAGGGATAGCTGGTACATATATGATACCACGGTTAGAGAAAGAGTTTGGAAAACATCAGATTATACCTTAAGGAAAAAAACAAAACTGAACTTCAAGCATAGAGCTTACAGTAATCCAAAACTAGAATACAGCTTCCTGCGATCATCTCGGGTAAGTTCAGTCCCAATACTGCGGTGTCAAAAATGTCAGTGAGATAAGCAGGAAGAAGATATGATATGGGATCACGGATGGATGCAGTGAGATGATTGTGGGGACTCCTGACCGCACTGAGATTTTCTTTTGTAACCTTAACTTCTGCCTTCTTTTTTATATTTGTCTTGCTCATTTTCAATTTTGGCCCCACGTTATTTTGAAAATTGCTTCATTTCCCCCATAATTAACAAAAAATAAATAGTAGCTTCAATATGGTTTGAATTTTGAACTTTTTCATTTCTCTGTATTCATACATCTGGAAGGGGGGAAATTGCTTATTAATTTTTCCCCACAGAGATATATCCCTCAGTGAGAAGATTAACTCCACAGAGATATATCCCTCTATGAGAAGATTAACTTTCTGTAAATAAAGGCAAAGAGGGAGTTACTAAAAAAAATTGATAACACAATTTTCATCAGTAATGTCACCTGTTTATGGTGATGTTGACAGCTCTTCTGTCAGCCTCAAAGGAGAGGAGGTCAGACATGATCTCAGCAGTGGCACCACCAAGTTTCTATCAGAGAAAAAGAATCGCATCAACTTATTAAAATGGCGGGTGGACTACTGTGTATATACACAGCATGACAGCAAGGAATAGAGGTCATTCTTTTAAATTCAGCAATGAAGTCTCACCTGGCAAAATTTGTAAAAATCCTCAAGATATGCTTTGTAAAGAGTGTTCCTCATTATTTCAATGTTCATGTCATCCAAGTCCTACAAAAGTCCCATCTCATGAGTATAAACAGATGCATTCGAAAATTCAAAGAAAATGAAAAGCTGAGGTGAGTCAAAGTACCTCGGATGTAATACACTCAGAGAAGTATGGAGCCAATGGTGTGTCAACAAGCACCAACCTGTATAGCTCACGCATATTCTGAGCAACTGCCAGGGTAGCAATGCTGATGGAAAAATAAATAAATAAATAATATGACTAAGAGACTAGCAATAACAAAGAACAATGCACAAAATAGAAGGTGGCAATACCTGTCAAACATGCCCAATGGATGGCATTTCTCCAGTAGTTCCTGAACATCTCTCTCATGCAAGGTTCCAGTAACAATCAGAACAACATTGTCTATCATGTGCCCATATCTGTGTAAAATCAAATTAGAATTTTAATATGTTGACGAAAACTTCCTTGGTTACTAGCCAAACACCCATAAACTCCAAAATCCATGTATGCCAAAGTTCACCTTTTGGAAATATAATAGTACAATTTGCACGTTAAACTGTGTCAAGCTAATGAGTGCCCATTTATTCAAGCCAAACAGTGAGGAAAGTATAAGTAAAGACACTTGACATTTTGTAACCATACGGTTCAAAATTTCTAGAGAATAAACTTAGCAATCAGGCCCGTACTCTGCAGTATTCATATGATACTCATGAGGTTGTATGTTAATCATCTTTGCTTGAAACATTACCGCCCAACTCAAAAAAATTCTCCTTTTATTTTACATTTGAAGTGCAACAAGAGTAGAGAAAATAGTGGTGAGTAAGTCATTGAACGGAAAATGATTTAAGGATTACACAATTTTGGAGAGAACAAAATCCACATACGTGATATATTCTAAGAAAGTTGACAGTGGCTCTGTTGCCTGGCATAACATGTGCTTATACTCATCAACCAACTTAAGTGTACACTTCTCCACAATGGTAGTAGTATGCAATGGGGACGGTTCTGCAGAAAGAAAAAAAAATCATCAAAATGACCCGGCAATCATACCAAGTCCATTTCTATATGTATTGAACCAAAATCACGCAAACAAGTTGAGACTGTGAAAACACAGTGATCACAAGGTATTAAACATCCCTATCAGTATTCAGAAATTTTAGTTCCACTCAAGCAAATTGGTAAATGCTACCTATGGATCAATTCCATTCTTCATGCTCCACACTACTACTACTCATAATCTTCATTCTCACAAGTAGTCAATTATTTTAACGAACACGGCTCCCCAAACAATTTCTAGTCAGCACCACAACCAGATTAATCCACTAACTCATTTACATACCCTAATACATCAACAACCCATCTCAAATTCCAATAAAAACACTAAATTGTGCTATATTAAATTTTGAGCTGAAAATTCACACGATACAGAACACCGGATCAAACACATAACATCAGATTAATTCCAATCAAAATTCAGCACCTAAAACAAACTCTAGCCACCACAAAAATTCACCATTTCCAACCGTCAAAAACAAACACACGAAATATTTAAAACTAAAACAAGCCTTCACCAACGAAATTGAGCCTAAAAAGGTATAAAAAAAAAAAACTCACCGTTCTGGAGGTAAGTGCCGTACTCGGTGGCGGAGAGGTGCATCTTGATGTCGTCGAGCGTCTCGCACTGGCAGAGATTGTTGTAATCGGAGGCGGTGAGTAGACCTGCCTTGTGGCCCCTGACGATCGCTTCCAGGTACCCGCCATGGATGTTGAAATTGAGAGCTTCGAATCCGTACATGTCTCCCTCTGAATTTGGTGGGATTGATCAGATCTCTTCAGGATCGGAGAGAGAACGATCAAGAAGCTGGTTCAGATTTGCAGAGAGAATCGCAAGGTTCGAAGAAGAAAGAGAGCTACTGCAGAGAGAGAGAGAGAGAGAGAGAGAGAGAGAGAGGAAAGTGTTTTATTTTGTTGTCACATACACGATCCTCATGAGCAAGCAGATCTGTGTGTGTGTTGACGAAGCTTCACGGTGAATTTCCTACTGTCCTTTTCTGTACACTGGGCCTTAGGTTTGGATGTTTTGGGCCCAGGAAGCCCTAGAAACTCCCCCAGTATCCAAAACTTGTCTAGCTACTAGCTAGAGTTTCAACCAAAGAGATTATCGTCATTAATGGATTAATAATTAAATTTTATTTACCAAAAGTCTAAGATCCAAAATACCTAGATGGCGGGTGAGCATCACAATATTTGTGGTGAGGTCGAGGATTTGATCACCTTAAAAAGGTGGGGACGATTTTATAGATAAATAGAGTTTGATGTAATTTTTTGATAAAAAAAACTCAATAAATCTAGTGTTTTTGTTCTTACTGAAATCTGATTAAATTAACTAATTGTTATTAACATGAGGTCGAGATTGAGAGTATTGAATCGATTATATTTCGTCTGACTTATTATAATATTAAATATGTATTATTTAATTCTATCAAGTATCTCTTAATAAATTTTGAAGAACTAGTTTTTTATATTTGATGGACAATCATAATTAAAAAGAAAAATATTTTTTTAAACTGAGATAAAGACAAATATAAAAATAGAAGATAAATTAAAATAGGAAATGATCCACTCCTTTTACTTTCGTGCATTTCCCAATTTGATATCTAGTTTTATTTAGAGAAAAATTCAAAAAGTCTCATTATAATTTTGTTTTTGTACAAACTCTTTATTGATTGTGTTTTTGCAAAAACTCTGTCTCACTCATGTTCAAATTTGTACCGTCTTTGCAAATTTGTGAAAATTAACGGAAGTGTCACTTATGTTGAGCGTTTGAGTTAGCACATTTAGGGGTGGGCTTGGGTCTAGAATTGGACCGAACTGGTCAAGAATTGGACCGGACCGAACTCTCCGGTTCTCCATTTTAAGAACCGAAACGGTTACATGCGGTTTCGGGTTCTCCGGTCCCGATTCCAGTTCGGTTCGGATTCGGTCTCCAGTTCCGTTGCCAAAGTGTCCACCCTTAAGCGCGTTTGAGTTAACACTTAAGTGACACTTCAATTAATTTTCACAGATTTGCATAGACAGTTCAAAAATAAACATGAGTAAGTGAGAGTTTTTGCAAAAAATGAACATGATTGAATGAGAGTTTTTGTAAAAAATACAGTGAAGGGAGAGTTTGTGTAAAAAAACATAATTATTATAGACTTTTTATAATTTTCTCTTCTATTTATTCTTGGCATCTGGAAGTGTAGAGGTGGGCACTTTGGACCCGGAACCGGAACCAAAAAATCGGGAACTGCGGGTAACGGTTCTGGTTCTAAAAATGAAAGAACCATAAATTTTTGGTTTGGTTTTGGTTCTTCAAACATAGAACCAGTGGGTACCCAGAACTGGACCAATATGCTAAACATTCATCGGACCACCATCGATTTATACAAAGCATAGAGATAGAGTGCGTGAACCGAATAATGAACCGAAAAAGATAAATTACTTATCTTTTATTAGTAATTTATTTGCGAATTTTATAACTCGATTGAGTTTAATAATTAAGTCTTAATGTTTTTGTTTGTTAGAATTTCTAATAATTATAAATTTCATGTTTTTCTCTAAAAATCGAATTAAATCGTCTAATTTGGACCTTAAATTGTACTTTAAACCACATAATTGACAAAATAAAAGAATTGACCGGTTCTAGTGGGTAGAACCGGAGAACCAAACCGGATAAGCGGTTTTAGAACCAAATCGTCCCATTATGTAATGGTTCCAGTTCCGGTTCTCAAAAATCAAGAACCGGAGAGTACGGTCCAGTCCGATTCTTAACCGGTTCGGTCCGGTTTGCGACCCATGCCCACCCCTACATATTGATACTGTTAGGGAGAACATGTTCATTTATTAAGGAGAAGCACCCCCATGAAGCAGCTCATATACACATTAGAGCTCAAAATACTAGTCTAACAAGTCTTGAGTATATTGGTGAGTATTAATTTGGATATTAAATACAAACCTAATAAGATATAATTTAAATTTAAATATCAAACTGAATTTGATTCAAAGAGTATATATCATTTTAAAAATCCATAATCAATTGAGACCATTTGTGCATGTGCCTCGTGCGTGATATATCCTGGTCTTTGAACACATTCCACTGGTACAAATTTTATGTTTCTATTCATTTTGAAATGCATTATGTGAGTATATGGGTAATTGTTTTTGGCCTGTTACATAGGTGAAATTAAACCAAAAAAGTGAACAAAATGTCACATGAGCTACACAAATTTTCAAACCAGCCAATAGCAATTGAAATTTTCATTTTAAGTGAAATTATTGAATTTTTCATTTTAAGTGAAATAATTAGTAAATGTCATTCAAGAATGGGTCGCTGGTCATGGGGAAGCGTCTGGGAGAGGCCCGCGGACAGTCCCTCCTAAGTGGAGTCCTCCAAGGAGGAATTAGATCAAGGTAAACTGTGATGGGGGTATTAATCGGAGTGAGAACAAGGCAGGCTTGAGAATGGTTATTAGAGATTCGGAAGACAGGTGCTTGGGAGCAAATAGGGTAGTCCATTTTAACCAAAAAATCATAACCGGACCGTAAACCAAACCGAACTAAACCACAAAAAAACCGAAACCATGGATAATGGTTTGGTTGCAATTCAATTTCTAAGTAAACCATTTACTTTGGTTTGATTTCGGTTTATATATTTTATAACCATCGGTTAACCATAAGAACCGAACTGTAATTGTCGTACAAGTGACAATCCCGTAAATGTTCACGTCTACCCACGTCTTCTTCTTTTAGCAAAATTGGAGTATGAGTTTTTTCGACTTCATAATATTTTATAACTTGTGCATATCTTAATAATAAGTTGTTTATAGGTTGTAAATCTTTTTTGCCACGAAGACAACTTGCTGCCAAAAAAAATAATGAAGACCGAAAATAGTTTTAAGCTTTTAGTTTAGTATTATTTTGCTGAATTTTAATTTTTGAGGGATTGCAATGTTAGATTTGGTATTATGTTAGATGAAAGATAGGTA
>JAYMTP010006539.1:0-11977 GCA_036897365.1 Geranium brycei | reverse complement strand
GATTCAGTCCGGTTCTAGACCCCATGCCCCCCCCTAAACGTGCTAACTCAAACGTCCAACACTTAAGTGACATTTCCGTTAATTTTCACGGTTTTGCACAACTCGTACAAATTTAAACATGAGTGAGAGAAAATTTTTGCAAAAACAATGAAAGTTTTTGCTATTTTTCCTTCTAAGTAGGGATGGGTCTTCTAAAAGACAGATATACCCTTCAAAATGATGTGCATGGTCGAACGAACAAGGATATATGTGTCTTTACATATCAAATATTCTTTTCCATCTCTGCATTGATGCGCCTATAACTATAATATATGGTCCCATTCCAAAAGTTCAAAATTAATGAACCATAACTAGTCAACAAGTTAAAAAGGTGAAAGTGTAATTGTAGAGTTTACTACCCATTTAAGTATATAGAGTTGATCATAGCCTTTAGCAATAGATCCCTCTAATTCTATTATTTTCATGAAACAATTCAACACATGATATTAGTAGCATTAATCCCAACTGCCCTATCAACTTAAATAAATGTTCCAAAATACTTACCTAGGCCAAAAATTGTTGACACTTCATGGTGATGATTGACCTAGGCCACTTCCATTGAAGAAGTTTCTATTGGAAGAATTAGGGATGAGCGTGGGCGAATTCTTCGGTCCGGATTAGGAGTTCAGGACCGAATTGTTGATTCCAGGTTCAAAATTTTTTCAACAATGGACCACCTATTGCTCTAATTCTCTTAGATAATTTACCACTGTCTGGTGCTTAAGGTGAGTTGCGATTTGAACTGACTCTCCCGTTATATCTTGTGTTTAAATTTATTTCAAGTTCTGTCTCAATTTGAAATTAAATGGAAGCCTAATAAAAAAATAACAAAGATATATATACACAAATAAACAGATTTATGAAATGCAACTTTAACAAGTTAATCCTAAACGAAAAATTAATAATTAGAGTTTGGTCAGGTCTGGTCAAGGATCGGTTTACCCACCGGTTGAGATATTGAAGCTTAGAAATCAAACCGCTTATTTTCTGTATTTCTTTTCTAAGGCTTTAGACCGAATTAACCACTGTTCGATATTGTAGGTAAGTTGCGATTTGAACTGACCTGCCCAAAATACGTTGTGTTTAAATTTATTTCAAGTTTTGTCTCAATTTAAAATTAAATGGAAGTCTAGTAAAAAAATAATAAAGAGGTACATATACAAATAAACAAATTTTTGAAATGCAACTTTAACAAGTTAATCCAAAACGAAAAATTAATAATTAGAGTTTGGTTAGGTATGGTCAAGAATCGGTTTACCCACCGGTTGAGATAACTGAACTTAGAAATCAAACCGCTCATTTTCGTTTTTCTTTTTTAAGATTGTCCACCAAATTGCAATTCATGATCTGAACCAAGCGGGTTTTGGCTAGGCCGGCTTGAATGGTCGGACCGAATCATGGTTCAAATTTACTCACATCCATGAGCAACCTTAAGGGGCAATATGGTAAATAGACGGTTGGTGGAGCAATTTATTGAGGTGGGTGCTCTAAGGGATTGTATATGTTGATTGATACGGTGGCATTAAGAAGACAAAAGGAGAGGGACCCCATATATAAGAGCAAGGATAAAAATGAAAACTTCAATTTTGGGTGTGGACAGTGCAGAGTAGAGGAGTTATGGATCTAAGATTGATATTGGATGGGAAAGGACAATATGGGGACACCACCTTCAATTTTCTTTGATCACACCCAACTCAAGCCATGTAAATGGTCCAACATTGCCTTAAAAACCCTATTAAATGAGTACCCTTTCTATATGTCAAACTTCTACAACTCCACGTGGTCGATTTCTCTTCTAGTAACAAAAAATCAGAAGCCTCGAGTGCTGGATATGTCATGAATTGAATTAAGTCTCAATAAAATTGTCTCGTTGATTAGTCAGTAAGTCAGAATCTAACGACGAAGCGTCTAGTCTCTATGATAGCAGCCCACAAGTAACGGTACGTAGCCCTTGTGGCTATGTGTACTTTAAAAAATTACAGGTTTTGAAATTATATTCCAGAACTTGTAAAATACTTTTTTTTTAAAAATAGTGAATAAAATATAAGCCCGACATTTATGAAAACAAAAATAAATATATTCATTTGAAAGTCAGTGCAATTTATTCTAATTCCGAGTCCTCCAGCTCGGACACGGGCTCAAAATTAGAGGAGAATGGGGGTTAAGGATAGAAGGATCGCTGAGCTTTTGGAATACCAATTTTATTAATTCACTAGTTTTCATCTTAAAGTTATTCATTTTCTTCTTGTTTCGTGCATCGACCAATTCCAGGGATCGATTTTACTCCCTGAGCTATGCTATTTTCGCTTCGTAGCACTATGACTACAATGATCTCCTCGAGCTCTGCCTAAGCTGACAAGGCTTTGATTGCATCGGTTCATGCATGTCGATCCGACATGCGCAACATCCATGAGTTTTCGCATCTATTCCTCTATCATTGGAACAAGAAGAGTAAAAAGATCCCTTAATTGGGAGGCCATGTATTATTCGTACATCATTCACACGAAAATATGCACAAAATACAAATACATTATTGAATACATTAAAGAAGTCGAGAATCTTTCTTAAGAAGTCGAGAATCTTTCTTAAGAACGTACTGTTGAGAATATAAAGTCACACATTGAAAGAATAAAAAATCAAATGGTTGTATATGATGGAAAAGGTCAAACCTAACTAATAAGTTTGCGTTTTTATAAGCTTGTGGATGTACAACCCAGTTTTACAAGAACATCGTTGGCCCCACGTTGTGGTTAGGTTTTTTCTCGCGGTGTTCCGACATTAATTTACCGACCTCTTATTTTAAAACATTATAAAAAGCTAATTATTTACTAATTAGTAAAACCAACTAAATGATAAAATTGAAATACACATTGACACAAATCTAAACTTCCAGCTGGTTATAGTGGCGAATGAGCCACAACCCACTTCAGCTTGTCAACATAGACTTTGTTATACTTTCATAACATCATTATGATTAACAAAATATATTTCGAGGTCACTAATACTCGAAATAGAAACAAAATGGCTACGACCCATTAACCATTCTTTAAATCTAGGTCCCAATGTCCCGTACATAATTTATCAACTTCCATAACTCACCGACCTTATCTTAGTACTCGTAACTATCAATTTTTCAACCAATCAATAAACAACTAATCCACATATTTAAGTGTGAGTGATTGAGGGTCTACACTCTACTTCCTTTTCTATTACCAAGAATAAAGAACAATATATCACTAGCAATATCTCCGATACAACGACCTCATAATCATTATATAATGTAACTGTCACTTCACCCGCAACTGTTAGTGTCAACGCTCTTTCGTAATATATAGTAATGAAGTGTTGATTAAAGGAAGGGGAGTTCGGATTACCATGTCTAACAGCGGTAGAAAGGGCAGAGAATCATTGACTAGATCTGCTGATTAGGGGGTCGTCGTGACGGATTGGAGGCCCACATTGGGGATTGGAATAATTGGCTTCTAGCCGTCAGTGAGCAAGGTTGTTCGTTTGTAAGACTTTTTAGTTTAACTTATACATGTGTCGGTAGAGTTTGTTAGTTGGTCCACGAATTGCGTAACTCATTCATATGATAGATGAGTCCTTAAAGGAGAAGTTACTTCCAGCTCGCTCTGTTTGTTGTTTGTCAGATTTTTCATGTAATAGAAATTAATTGTTTCATATTTAAATTTTCGCGACATGTGAATATCACTTCGAGATATTTTATGACCTAAAAAATACAACATTTACACATCTAAGTACCCACCAACAGTTAAGATCCTTGCACTTTTTCACATTAGGATATTCCATATAAATAAGCATAACACACAATATTATAGCAGAGTTGGTTGCTAGGGTCGGACCATAAAATTAAACTAACATGAATTTAGCATATAGTTTCTTAATTATTACCAATAAATATATTTCAAAAGTACAGCAGAGAGATGCCGGTAAGAGGAGGCCCAGCAAGACCCATAATTGTGAATTCAAAAAATTAAAACCAAAATGATTTAACCAAACTTCATAATGGCTAATAACTTGATATGGGTACAGAAATCATCAAGTAATTAAGTAGTTTAGAATTATTTTGCATTTAGTGCCGTGTAATTAGATGCCAATTAGCTAGTTCCAACCAAACACCACTTCTTCAAATTACAACCATTGATATTATCCTAATTCTAATTAACATCAATGATCCACAAGATATAGGAATTGGGCCTGAGGGAGTTTGAGCTTAAAGAAGTTGGGCTTAATTTAACACTCATCTTAAGTTGGCCCATATATCTTATTATTTACTAATTTTATTGACAAGTTAAATAACTAAACAAAATAGGACTTATTTATTTGTTTTACTAAAAATGTCTAGTATTTCGAAATTGTTATGTCCTACGTGATGTGATAGATTAGTCTTTTGGATCAAATGTAGACTCTAATGTGTGTGTGTTTTGTGTGCTCCTCTCAAGTAAGACCCGAATCTACACAAATGTCGAATTTCGTGACGCCCTCCCAAAACGAATCAAATACATTAAGCCTTTTTCATATTCGAGGCTTTTGATTAATATCACATAAATAATTTTTAAGTAGGGCCTTAACCATTAAACAAACTCAGTTGGTTAATCAATCATGTTTTTTTTCAAAGAAAATGAATATTTTTAAACAAAATTTGATAAGAGCAAGTAGTCCAACCCAATTTGATGATGACAAAATTGATTTCAATCTAATTGATCTGTTATTAATAATTTGTTTTAACCAGCCATTTATTTTATAAATTTACCGGAAGTTTCTATTTTACATATTAAAATAAAAATATGATTTTTACTTAAATAACCTTGGATACGCCACGTGGTGTCTCTCTTGTCTCTGCCAAGGAAGCAGGGCCCACAGTTTCGCTAACTCAAACGTTGTTCAAACAATTCAGTTCGGCATGTTTGTGGCAGCAAACCAATTACCAATCGCCAAGTGGACAAGTTTGGTTACATATGTTTCTGACGTGGCACATATCGCTTGTCTGACCAGTCTCGACCATACGATCATTTTATTGCCTAATAAATCAAAACTCCTTAATTCAGCTAAAACGAGCCCCTCATTGTGGAATTGTGTGATTCAATTTTCTTTCAGAAAAGGAAATGGAATTATCATTAGCCATAAATCACAATATTGAGATTCAACGGTGTTAATTAATAGCAAAATAAGGACTTCATATCGAGATTGACATTTCAATGTGATATGAATAGAACATAAATAATATAATTTTCTCTGTTATAACATTTAAGTGAGATCTTCGTAAATTAGAATCAGATAATTGATACATTTAAACTAACTCGTCATATACACTTACAAAAATTTATTTAATGATTTGTAAATACACATCTTTATATAAGTTTGTTAATATCTTTCTCGCATACAAATTAAATTGTATGACGTGGTAGATGAAAATGATAGATAAAAGATTTGTACTCTTATTTTGAATTTAAAACAAGACACGTAACATATAAGGGCGTAAGTGAAAATGATAGACAAAATGTTTAATACCGTGTTAAAGTTTGATGTACTAAAAACCCCATAGTATATGGGAGCACAAAAACACTTAAGAAAAAGACTTATACTGCGGACTTTCTATGTAAATATCATTAATATATAAGTATATTTTCAATGAATATGTCGTAGGGGCATATTTGTCATTTCACCTTTGAATGAAAGCCCACATTTATGTTACTACGATGGGATTGATGTGTTGTGTTTTTTGTGCTCTTCTTCACATTAAGAAAGTTGTGAGATATAAGGTTCATTAAGGAACATGTTTTCAGTATCAAGACAAAAACAACTCCATTTTCAAGGCTTCAACAATGTCACATTCTCCATCTACAAAACCCTAACAAAATAGTAGCTGAACTTTGCTTAACAAATTGGAACCAAACATGGAGATTTATTCAACCTGTAAATTTACCACCTAATGTCCATAGTTGCATTTTTAAAAAAAAATATTTATAACTCTGTTTAACTGATCTCAAACTTTAATTATATTTTTGACTATTATTCTCAAATCTTATTATCTCGACAAACTTACATATATTGTGGTGTGCCCATTTCTCTTTTCCACGTCTATGGGTTAATAAGGTAACACAATTTTCAAAATAAACCGTTTTACTGCTCAATGAATTATGTCCATGCTATATGACGGGTCAAACACTATAGACAATATCATTCAGTATATCAATTTTATTTAATTTGACACCTGTTAAACACATCAAAAACTAGTTTTAACTAAACTTGAATAAAATGAGAATTTATACATATTGTTAGTATACATTGCAGTGTAAAAGTTGATTACAATTAAAATATGATTCTAATTAAAATTGAAGATGGAAATTACTGCACAAAAAAGGCTAAAATCATGTTACCCTTATAAGTTGCTTGCAATGCACGGAACTCTTTTTTTTGTTGGTTCTTCCCTGAAAACTTAAAACAAAAACACCTCTACTTTCAAGGCTTCATGTTTTCAACAATGTCATATTTTCAATCTAGAAAACAATAGATGAACTTTTCTCGACAAATTTCAACCAAATATAGAGACTTATTCAATCTCCAAATTTACTGCACAATGCCCATAATTAAAAACTTTTAAAATCCCGCGTAACTGATCTCAAAGTTTAATTACAGTTTCAACCATTACATTCAGATCGCATTATCTCGACAAAATTGCACATATTGCGGTGTGCCCATTCCTCTTTGCCGCGTCCATACATGAGTTAATATGGTAACACAAATTTCAAAAACAAAAAACTGTTTAACAATATGACATTTTCTATCCATGCATAAAACTCTAACAAAACAGTGTAGATGAACTTTGCCTAACAAATTTCAACCAAACATGGAGACTTATTCAATCTCCAAATTTACCACCTAATGTCCATAAATACAAACTTGTAAAACTCTGTGTAACTGATCTCAAACTTGAATTACATTTTCGACCATTACTTTCATATCACATTATCTCGACAAACTTCCATATATTGCGGTGTGCCCATATCTGTTTTCCGCGTCCATGAATTAATAAGGAAACACAATTTTCAGAAAAAAATTGTTTTACTAGTCAATGAATATGTCCATACTTTATTATGAGTCAAACACTCCAGACAGAAAACAATTTTACTCATTTTGAAACCGTTCTATCATTCAGTATATCGATTTTATTTGACAGCTCTTAAACAGCTCAAAAACTAATTTAATTTAAACTGAAATAAAATGAGAATTTGCATATAGTGTTAGTATACATTGCATTGTAAAAGTTAATTACAATTAAAATTTGATTGTATTTAAAATTGAAAATGGAAAATATGGCCCAAAAAGGCTAAAACTATGCTATCCTTCTAAGTTACTTGGAATGTAAGCAACTCTCTTTTTTGTTGGTTCTTCTCTTAAAAACTTAAAACAAATATAAAAACAGTATTTAAGGGGATCTGTTCCTCAGCCCATTTCTTCTTTTCTCAGGAAAATCTGTAAATTTCTGTTACAAAAAGTTTCTTCACTTTCTTTTTTCAATTCACATACTCTGCTCCTCAGTATAAATACAAGTAATTTACTACACAATCAATCATAAAAAAAATCAGAAAATAAAGAACAAAAAGGTCTCTCTATATGCAAAAATAGAGCATTCGATGCTATTCAGGTTTGTTCGAGGAAATTAAGGTATGGAGAAAATGTCAAGCAATAGAAAGAACAAGGAGGAGATCGAATTGCCCCCTGGATTCCGATTCCACCCGACCGACGAGGAACTAATAATTCACTACCTCAATCCTAAAGTTGCCGATCCCAACTTCGAGGCGATAGCGATCGGAGAAGCCGATCTCAACAAGTGCGAGCCTTGGGATTTGCCTAGTGAGAGCTTCACATGAATCCTATGTTCTTGATCGATTTCTTGATTCTTTCTTGGGTCTTTCTTGATTTTCTTGTTTTTTTAGGCAAGGCGAAAATGGGTGAGAGGGAGTGGTACTTCTTTTTTGCCAGGGACAGGAAATACCCGACGGGGTCGAGGACGAACAGGGCCACGGAGGGAGGGTACTATAAGGCCACCGGCAAGGACAAGGAGATTTTCAGGGGAAAGACTCTTGTGGGCATGAAGAAGACTCTTGTTTTCTACAAGGGGAGGGCTCCAAGAGGTGAAAAGACCAATTGGGTCATGCATGAGTACCGTTTGGAGGGCCAATTCTCAATGTACAATCTCCTCAATCCCCTGCCGGTACGTGTTTTAGAGTATACAACTATAACGTTCTTCAGTCCCGAAGATAATCTTAATTAATACACATATCAAAACCAGGTTTATACAAAAGTACACTTAAAACCGTAACAATTAAGTGTATCTTGATGAAAAAAGGAGAAATTATGTGATTTGTCAAATTAAAAAAAGTTAGATGTACCTATGTTTAAATGTGGTTTCACAAGTATACCTATCTACAATTATCCATTTAATTTATATTGTTTCTTTTGTTTCATTTTTAATGTCTAAATTGTTCTGGAATCTATACTCTTATTTTGACTAGTGACATACATTTGACGGATGATTCATAGTTGATGACTCACTTATTAGTTTATATTGCGACAGCCGTCTATGAATTCTCCGAGCGAATGGGTGATTTCTAGGATCTTTGAGAAGAGCTCCGGGGGAAAGAAGGCGCCGGACTATGATCCGGTCGGGTACGATCCGATGACCTACTTATCGGGCCCGGAGGAGGCGGAGGAGCACGTGATATTCGCACAAGACCAGATGATCAACACTACTACTACTACTACTACCGACAACAACATGTATAACACCAACATGACCAACACGACAACTTCCTTAATCTTGTCGAACGAGAATGCTCAAGACATCATCATCGCGCCTTCCGACCCCAACGACGCGTTCTACGACTCCAACCTCGAGTTCCAGGACTCGATCTTGGCGATGCTGTGCGACGACAACGAGAATGGAGAGAACATGAACATGGACTCGGTGATGATGGGGAGCTCCAAGAATAAGGAGATCAATATGACCTCGGCGGAGCCGTCAACTTCAGGTGGACCAGTGGACATTGATTGTCTATGGACTACTTATTGAAGTTTCACTACTTCAAATAATAAAACCAGAAAAATGGTGTTATGCATGTTCATGGAAAATGAATGCACTACTATATTTGTGTTTCTCTCATTTTAATTATAGTACCTATTATGTTACTTTGATTATACAACAAAAAGGATAAATGCTTTGAATTTGAAGTACCTATTATGTTACTTTTCTACACATTTAAATGTGTACAAAATTTTCTAGAAATCTTAATAAGGTTTATTTAAAAATTATCATTATTTCTGATAAATAAGACAAATAAATTTGGGTTTAATTTTTATGATTATTCTAAATTCAATTCCTGTAAACATTGAATTATGATGATTTTATCTCTAAAGTGACCTAGATTAAAGTACACTTGTGACTTGTCACGACTAATTTTTATTGGTTCTTATTCATTGAAGAGAAAAGTAAATGACAATGAAAATTTTTATTGAAAATATCACAAGATCCCTAACAATTCTATTCCCTCCCCAATCTATCGGTTGAGGATTGGACTCACGACCTCCACTAACGAGTGCAAAACTCGAATAGGGTGTCTTATAGAAAATATGACAATTATGAGACAAACTTATAATGTTAGTGATTGTATTTTTCCGTAGTTATGTACTTTTTGGTTTGACAATCAGGCCACTAACCACGAGTTAATATTGGAAAAATTATGAAAAAGTAAACGAATGCAATTTAATAAGATCACTAAATTGAGAGTTGAATTAAGAATAAAATCCTTCCATTATACACTTACAACTTCAACATAATGTTTTCGAAATTTGATTTTCGGAATATGGTAGTGAACCAGAATTGAATTTGAACTTGGTTCAAATTCATAATAGAATTGAATTTGGGGAACAACCGGTCCGTAGTAAACTAAGCAGAACTGAAATCAAAACCAGGGATATTTTAGGCATTTTAGGAGTAAGTTGTCAATAAAAATAGTCATGTTACTAAAAATGAGAGAAAATTAGTTAAGAGTATAAAAATGTCACTTCGCTATGGTTATATGTAAAAAAGTGTCATTATCCTTTCATTCATCGATGCCCAATAATAATAATAAAAGAAACGATTTCTAGAAAAAATATAACAAAAGTGTCTTGTATTCATAATTATTATACAACTTTATTTATCTAGACATAAAGGTAAACAAAGCAGAAACAACATCGTTATGGAGTTGATTAATATCATCCTTTTTGTCTAATATTTCCCGACAAAAGTAACAAATCATATATTTTGTTAGTTTAATGAATTTTATTTATTTATTTATTCAAAAACTGTGACGACACATACAAAAATTAGGATCAATCGTGCCACTAATAAAATACATATATGAATCGATTTTTCTTCTACCTATATCTTAATTAAATAGACATAAATATGAATATATACATATACCAAGATGATTATTACGATTCTACTCCCTCCTCAATATATATGAGAAATTTAACTCACGACCTCCACTAAAGAAGTATGAAGCTCGGACAAATATATACGGAGGAGACAGACTTATTATATTTGTTGATGTCCAAAAGTTTATAGTTAGTGATACAGGGTGTTTTATTTTTGGTAGTTATGTGTTTTTTTGTTTGAAAATATTTAGCCCACTAACCACGAGTTAATAGGAATGAAATGAAAAATAAATTAAAAAATGCAATTCAATAATCACTAAATTGAGAGTTGAATTAAGATTTAAATCCTTCCATCATTTACTTATAACTTCAAAATAATTAATTCAAAAAAAACTTCAAAATAATGTTTTCTTTTGTTTTTTTAGGAATATGATATAATATTGATTACCACACATAATAGTTTATTGAACATAATAATAATAATAATAATAATAATAAACAACGATTACTAGAAAAAGTATAATGAAAACGTCATGTACTCATAATTATTATATAGCTTTTGAGACATAAAAGTAAACAAAGCAAAAACAACATCGTTATGGAGTTGATTAATATTATCTGTTTTGTCTGACGATTCCCGACAAAAACTAAGAATAAACGATTTTTTCAGTCTAATGAAAACTTTCTATTTATTTACAAATTATAACGACATATACAAAGATTAGAATAAGCCATGCCACTAATAAACATATATAATTGTACCGACTAATTTACTGGAAGACATTTGATATTAACAAAAATTAAAATGAACTATAATTATATATGAATTGATTTTTCTTCTACTTATTATCTTAATTAGACATAAATACGAAGAGTACAAATATATAAATATACATACCGAGATGATTATTACATTTTATTCTCTCCTCAATCAATCAAATAAGAATTATACTCACGACCTCCACTAAGGAAGTATGAAGCTCGAATTAGTAGGGTGTCTCATTGAAGACGATGAGATGAGAATGAAATTACGAGACAAACTTATAATAATGTATTAATGTCTCAAAGATTATAGTTAATGATATAGGGTGTTTTATATTTCCTAGTTATGTGTTTTTTGGTTTGAGAATTAGGCCACTAACCATGAATTAATGGGTAAAAATATGAAAAAAAATAAACAAATGCAATTCAATGATCAATAAATTGACGGTGGAATTAAGAATTAAATCCTTCCCTAATATACTTACAATTACAATTTCAAAGTAATGTTTTGTTTTTTTTTGTTTGTTTTAGAATATTGTATAGTTGGTTACACACATAATAATTTATTGAAAGGTTCCTAATAATATATAAATAAAACAATTTCTAGAAAAAAAGTATATATAACGAAAACGTTTTGTATTCATAATATATAGGATTAATTACAGTTTGTCCATACTATACTGGCGCGTTTTACACTTTGCCCCAACTATAATAAAAAGTTCAAATTAAG
>JAYMTP010006538.1:0-11979 GCA_036897365.1 Geranium brycei | reverse complement strand
TCCCTCTCCGTCGCCGCCAGCACCATCGATCGGAGCTTCGTCACCAAGCTGACGCTGGGTAACAGTGCGACTTATGAGGTGAGAATCGAAAACACCCAAAATGGGCTTTTCAGCAGTGCACCCAACCTGTTCGACGAAATGCCACAATGAAAATTTTACACGTGTGCTTTTATTTTATTATATTAAAATCAGTTTTTAAAAAAAAATATGTTTTAGAAAAAGTTTGAGAAAATATTTTTAATTTTTTACGCATGAGTATTTTTGTCATATTTTAAAAAATAACGAAATGGGATAAAAATGAGCCTTTTGATAACTTAGGGATGTATCTGACAGTAAAGAAAGCTAAGTGAAAATCACGTATATATTTTAGGAGATGTATGTGGAATTATCCTTTGAAAATTTAGTCACTCGTTTGTTTGTTTTTCCACAGGGCGTGTCGATCAATGCCTTTAACATGAAGGGTATGTACCCTATGATATACGGTGGCAATGCCCCGAATGTGACAGCAGGTTTTGATGGGTCAATATCGAGGTAATGAGATCGTAACAATCGTCTATGAACTGTTTGTTTGAGGTTGATGATTATGTAGCTAGCTTATAACTTTTTTTAAGTATGAAACTATAATTCAGGTACTGTTTCGACGGATCCTTGAACTCCACGTTGGTGAAGGGAAAGGTGGTTGTGTGTGATTCAGTGAGCGCGGGAGAGGGTCAGCTCGGAGCAGGCGCAGCTGGAACCGTGATGCTCGATAACTTGACTTTCACCGACGTGGCCTTCTCGTTCCCTTTGCCCACAACCTTGATAACCAGCAACTCTGCTGCAGATAAGATCTCGCGTTACTTGAACACAACCAGGTATTTTCTTCAAGAAAATGAAAAATGTTAAGCAATTAATGGTGTGAATTGTAATGCATATGTAATGATTCTGTGTTGTTGTGTTTGGTTATATAGAAAACCTACTGCTACTATTAGTAAGAGCAATGAAGTGAAGAATGTTCTTGCCCCGACTGTGGTTTCATTCTCTTCGAGAGGGCCTAACCCGATTACAGCTGACATCCTTAAGGTATTTCATCGTTGGTTCTCTCTGTTATTTTTCTTCAATTTGAACAGCATTGCATTCAATGTTTAGTTCGAGCTCGATACTTATCTGATCATGTGCTGATTTTGCTATAACAGCCTGATCTTACAGCGCCCGGGGTGGACATTTTGGCTGCCTGGTCACAAGGTACCACTGCAACAGGAATTCCAGGTGATCCCCGAGTTGTTAAATACAACATCATCTCTGGCACTTCCATGTCTTGCCCTCACGCGTCGGGAATAGCTGCCTACGTGAAGTCTTTCCACCCGACATGGTCTGCTGCAGCTGTTAAGTCCGCGCTGATGACAACAGGTATTGCCTTGCTTTGCCTCGCATGGTAATTCATATCGTTAGGAAGAAGCAAACCTGAAATGTACATTGCTCTATGCGACATGGGAATATGTCTTGAAATCGATTATAAACTCACTCAAATTAGTCAGTTCGGGGTCTACGGGCAAAGCGCCCTGTCTAGTTATCTGGTGTGTGCCTAATTTTAGGCTTCGTGTTTATTTTTCTTATCGGGGTTTGAATGTAGTCGTATAAATAATACATATGGTAACCTAGCTGAATACGGGTGGTCGCATTCTGATTCTTTGGCCAGTGATGCTGGCCTCGATTCTGAACCCACTAGAATTAGTCGGTCAAGAGTCTAGGTGAGAAGCGCCTTGCTGAAGGTTCGGGCCATGAAGAGGCCCTCGATCCCTAGTAATTGATGGTTAGGCTTTGATTATACCGTGTGAGCTTGATTTTGGGCTTCCGCTATTTTCTTCTCTCATTAGTGTTCTAGTGTAATAGTATAAATACTATTTGATATTACCTAACCGGATAAATTTCTTAATGGTGTTCCAACTTCCAAAAATACTCGACTTGTCTGAGACTAATTTGATGTTATTTTCCGATTAATTTTTGAATCCAATTAATTTCCGACTAATCCCTAATTAACCCCAAAAGGGTACTTCATGCCTGACTAGCGCCTAGCGTTCTTCAGAACATTAGTATAATTATATTTTGATTCTCTCTCAATAAGAATTCCTCTTCTCTGTGCGTGAACGTAGTCAACACATTATCAACGAACAAGGTTAAATCTAACATTCTTGTGATGGTTTAACTTCACTTCTATCTGTTTATTCCGCATTACTTGTCTTTCTCGTCATAACACGGAAAGTATGTGTAATTTTGCAGTATTCCCCATGACAAGCGCGAGCAACCCGGATGCAGAGTTCGCATACGGCTCAGGCCACCTGAATCCAACAAAAGCCGTCGACCCGGGGCTCGTATACGACGCCGGGGAGGTAGACTACATCAAGTTCCTATGCGGGCAAGGCTACAGCACCAAGCAGCTTCGCCTCGTCACCGGAGACAAGACCAGCTGCTCCAAAACCACAAACGCGACGGTGTGGGATCTCAACTACCCGTCCTTCGCCCTCTCGACGCCTTCCCCGACCGCCAGGGTCACCAGGACCTTCCACAGGACAGTCACCAACGTGGGCTCGCCCGCCTCCACGTACAAGGCCACGGTGATCTCGAAACCAGGGCTCAGCGTGTCGGTGAAGCCAGCGGCGCTCTCGTTCAAGTCCTTGGGAGAGAAGCAATCGTTCGTTGTGACGGTTAAGGCGAGCGTGGGCGACGCGGGGATGGTGTCTGGTGCCCTGCTGTGGGACGATGGAGTTCACAGAGTGAGGAGCCCAGTTGTTGCTTACTCTCTCAACTCACAGTCTTGAAGAGTGCTTGATTTGTTGTTTGTGTCTACTTTTTATTCTTGGGATTTTATTGTTTAATAAAACGGGTCCAGCTCTTATGCTGTGTCCGGAGAGAATTGTGTGCGAGAATTAACAATTTGTGTACACACATTTGTGAAGAAATGGTCAAACATATAAGAAAATTATTATTTATGTAAATGTTCATGTTATGGTGTTTTAAGTGTTAGAAGGGATTGAGCTGACAATTGTAAATTGATAAGTGGACATAGATATTAATATCGTGTAAAATTGAATATAATTATTGGAGATCATGGAAAAATTTGTTAATTACACGAAGAAAATGAGACTCAAATGATTTCGATGTTTTATTCATACAAGATTATAAGTGTCTAATAAGACAACAATATATTATGTATTAATGATAATTGCATATGCAAGATAATAAAATAATAGGGAAATAAAGTGAATTGGCGATAAATCAAATATGATTTATTTCTTGATTTGTCTATAATCTCTACATTACAAGACCGGTGGTAGGGTCGAAGAGAATCTTTTGCATTTGATGAGGCCATGAGAGGTTATATGGTGCCGTTGTGGTGACCAATCAGATGGTGAGCTTCGAGGCGGGCGTCGCTATTGTTGGAGCGGAGAGTATTCTTTTGTCAGGGCGACGTTTCTCGGTAGGTAGTTTGGCGGGTATGGGGTTTGTGAATAGTGACGAGGAGGGGCGGGGTCTTGTGGAGGAGGTGTAGCGCGGAGGGGGATGCTTGAGCCAAACATTGTGGATGCGGGGGCGTTTTGGGAAGCGATGAGTTGGGCTATGCCGTCAAGAGTGGTCTAGTTGCTCTAAATCATTTACTATGTAATGATTTGTCGTAATAAATCAGACGGTAATTCTGTTTCAAAAAATATACATAGTTTGGATGTATGATAGTATAAAATAATTGTATGCTATTTTATTATAATTATAAAATTTTGCACAATTTGTTAAAATTCCATCTAAATAGATAAAAGTAGATCCACATGTCATAAGACATCTATATTTTTAAATATATGAAGTCACTGATATTAAGTGAAGAGGAATTATGTTATATTAAAATTTTCTAGAGGAGTTATATTATATTGAAATGTTCCAAAATTAAAAGGTCAGGAATGGGATAAGAGATGAACCAAATGATAAGCCACTATAGGAACAGTACTGTAAATAATGTTCCCTATGCCTTTGAAATTTTCTTGCATGAACTTGTCTCATATGGACCCCAATCATTAAATCCTCTATAGACTTCAAAAAAGTGTTTGAAACGTGTCGGCTACGATCGGTTCCAGAAGCCCCAAACACCATCACCACCGTTCAAATATAAAGAAAAAAAACCTCACTCCAATAATTTATCTTCATTTATTTATAAAACACATCCACCTTTGTCTCTCCCTCTTATTAGAGTCCTCTTATCATAAAACCCTTCATAAATTTTCTAGGAAAATCCTTCAAAAAAACAAAAGAAAATATGGTTTCTTCCAAGAAACTTGAGGTCTTGGTTTTGATCTTGATCATGTCCATGGCCATATCTCAACACACAACAAGATCATGTGCAGAAGCAAGAGCACTATCAATTCTCCATCAACAAGGTATGTCCAAGAAAGAAAGAAAAAAATGTTTGAAAATAATTATAGGTTTATGGGTTTTGGATCAATTTAATCCAATTTTAATGGGTAATTTTTATTATTGGTTTTGAGGATATATATTTATGTGAATTTTGTAGGGGAAATATTGGCAAAGGAAGGATATGCAATGCTAGGAGTAGTGTGTAGGTGTTGTGATGGATTGGGAGGTGAATGTAGAAGCAAATGGGAGGAGGGTTCTTGCATCCAACTTCAGTGCCTTCCTTGGAAATCTCATTGATCTTGTTCATTATTAAGTGGTTTATATATATATATATACACATACATATGTATACATACATATATATACATATGTATTTTTGCGTTTGTTTATATTATAGTGAGAAAGATTGAGTAGTGAAAAAATAATCAAAATAGAGCGGTAATTAACAAGAACACTAATTGTTTATGTGATTCACTGGCATTTTTTGAATACATCCACATGAAAAATATAAATCTTATTTGAGAAAAACGATATACCTTAAGTTGTTGACTAGATTACGTAGTGTAATATTATTACAAATTTACTTTCCTACTCAGAAAAACATAAAGAAATCTAAACTGACGAGAAACACAAGTTCATATTGAGTGAGAAAGCATATCGTAAATTAATTAATTTTATCGAATAATTTTACCTTGGCAAATAAATTGACAAACAGAAGACACTCTTGTAAGTTCAAGGTTGTGGAACAATTTGTTGAGACTCAGTTTGGTGTGATGAGTCTCTTGACAAATATGTTATACTGGTTAGATTTAACCAGTCTCGATTCAATTCAAGACATATTCAACACTTTACTTTATACTCTTAAATGAATCATATTGTTTTATCAATGATATATTCAATATAACACTTTAATTTTGCAACGACGTAAACTTAGTTTTATCATAAGATGCAAATGTATAAAGTAAAAAAATTGACGATTTCATATGTATTAGATAAAAACATCCACCTTTTCAATTATATTTCAACTTGGTGGTTGATTTCTCCGCTGACCATAACTAATTTATCGTAACCAGCTAGAATAATCAAACAATACCTTTATTATTGACTATTATGCCCATTTTCTTTAGAAACTTTCAAGTTTTTCAATGAAAGTTGATCAAAGTTGAAAAACTTTCAAGTTTTTCAAGTGTGGCTATCAGAAGCAAAGTAAAGCTTCCATTGATATATCTGTTTGTAGAATCTGGAAATTTATTAAAAATCCATTTGATTCCACAATTTTTCATGCAATTAATTAATATTCATATAACATTTTTCCTTTCACCACATAGATAATGCAATGTGAACACTAAACACACATTTTCTTCTGGTCCATGAAAATGAACGACAAGTTGGCTATTGACATCATTGAAATTGTTCACCAATGATTTTGAAGGAAAACTCGAAGTATTATTGAGTAATTAATCCGACATCACGCTATACAGTCAAAACAATATTTAGTGGGGCAATTCTCGCACCATGATCCCAACTAATATTAGCTAAAGCATATCTAAAATAATTATTATTTGAGTGGTATCAAATTTATAACATATATTTGAAGTCGATCTTCCCTTGTGTCACCAACTTTTAGTAAAATATATAATTGTTTGGAATTTTGTAAGCATCAACATATCTATTAGATGAATTTATTTTTATGTTAAGTATTCTTTCTATTTTGTTTATCCTTATCATGTATGGACCCCAATTAAAAGCTGTAATTAATAGATAAAAAGCCCAAAAGACTACGATCAATATTCAAATATTTTATACTAACAATAAGTATACATGTTCTTTTTTCTGAAAGAACATTACAATGGTTTGAGCTTCACACTATAGTAGAGAAGTCTGTGATTCAAAACTCGTTACGAACAAAATAGAAAATGATTAACACGTAAATTTAAGATATAACGTAATTAAAAAAATATATACACATTTTTTACTTTATCCTGTCTTGTTCGTGGTTTTGGCTTCTATGCTATTTAATTTAAAACACTAATGATTGTTCTTTTGATTTAATACGTTTTGAGTTTATTAAGCAAATTAATTATAATCATGTGGACCTCTACTGATGATGACCCTACCTAGTACTATTTCTCATGTGAAGAAGATAAGATTATCATTCAATTTGATCTTATCTTCAATTTTTCCTCTTAAAATTTGGATTATATATATTTTCAAGCTTAAGACTTATTAGGAAATCATCAAATCATGTTTATTAGAGGACATTTTGTCTGGCTCGAATATGGCAACAAATATTGGGAACAGATTGTGTTTGCTAATTAAGTTCGATAAATGATACGTCACATACTTTCAAGTTGGACATAACAAAAAACAAATTAGAGTACAAATTATGACGTGTGACATATTACATATTTATTTGATTTTTTTTAACATTTACATATTTATTTGATTGCATTATTATATTTGAACATAAAATTCTCGTCACTTTCAGTCAACATTTGCTAAAATGAATTTCAGGTTTTTGGTGCTTTTAAGAACCAAATTGAATTCTTCAAAAATAAAAAGAACCAAATTGAAAGTGAATTTTATTGAACTCTTTCTAGGATAGAGCAAGTTATTGAAAAATAAGTAGTAAATATTTTTGAAAAAAAAATTAACTTGTTATTTGACGTGGTTCAATGGTCCAAAGTGCTCTTTTATTGTACCGAACGATATAGTAAAGAATAATTGACCGATTCGAATAATAGTAAAAAAGTCTAATAGTACACAAGTTTTTGCAATTTTCTCATCAAGTTAATACTTATTTTGATAGATCATAAATAAGTACGAAAAAACCTTCAAAATCTAGATGAACTCACTATGCACGATATGACTGGATAGAAACATGATCATTAATTCACCCCAAATCTCTCGATAGAGATCCAACATCTCCGATCCAACAAAATAAGGAACATCACTAAATTCGCCCTCAAACCCGACCATTATCATTCTTAATTAGAAATATATAACAAAAAACTATCAACAATTTAAATGATTTTATTAGAGAAAAGATTGAGGATTCACATATTGAGAAAAGTAGATTCTACAACAAGAAGAATGAAAATAAAGAAAAATCAGAAATAATTAAAGAGTGACATTACATGTTACATGTTTTTCAGTGTTGACTAGTCCTAATGCCATCTCTCTCCAACAATTCTCAAAATATTTTAACCCAATCCCAATTGCTGCCATTTCATCTTGAGCAATGGTGGAGAGGTCAAAGAATGGGGTGAGACTGAGACCTGTAATAGAGGAAGAAGAAGAAGAGAGACAAGTCACATGTGGGTCAGAGAGAGCACATGGGAAAGGAAATGGCACCTTCTGGGGTTTATAAATAAGAGACCAAAGAACCAACATTTTTTGTGCCACAACCAGAGAACCCACAATAATGAATTGATGACTCAATCAACAAAACCATAAAAGCACAGTCATTAAGAGAAGGTACAATTCTGGATCCTCAGCCCCATAACGTGTCTCCTCCTCACTTCTCCTCTGCTCTGCCTCTTTACTCTTGTCTCCAACTTCAAATCTTATCCTCTTCATGGGTCGTTATTAAACAACCAATACACAACCAAAAGCTTCAAACTTGTCTCTCTTCCTCATAACTATGGAAAACAGAAGCAACGATCATGGTGCTGGTTATGGTTATGGCCATGATGGCTACTATGGCTCATCTTCTTCTTCACCCACCACTTTCGATCACCTTTTCGGCCCCAAGGACTCTTCTTCCTCCTCCACCTTGTTTGGCTCCATTTTCTCTCCACCGCCAACGGTAACCCCTCAATCATTACAACAGCCTCTGCATGTTTCTGTGTTGATCATAGTTTGATGTTGATTTCAATGTAAATAGGTGCTGCCTGTTGCTGGGAAGAAGCAAGACACTGAGAGTGGCAAATATGGACCTACATCTGCATCTCCTGGTACCTTTTCAATCTTGTATTGCACAAAACAGTATCTGATACCTTAAAGAGGAACAAAAACACATAGTTATGTTGTTGTGTTTGTCACAGGGAAAGGGTCAAAAAGCAGAAGCAGCGAGGTCAGAGAGACAAGTAATACAGACAAGAGCATGTACGAGGCTGAAACAGCAGTAGCAGAGCCTTGTTACCTGAGCTCGTCCATTCACTATGGTGGTCAGGAGAACTATTCCCCTCGATCCTCTGCTCAGTCTCGCCATCCTGTAAGTCCATTCCGTGTCAAAATCTCAGAACTAGATAGGGTCGTTTACTGAATTTGATCTGGGTTTTTTGATCAGATGAAGAAAGATGAAGATCCAAGTGGAAGCACTAGTCCAGATGAAGCCTCTAGAGGAAACTGGTGGCAGGGTATGCAATGCATGATCTTGGCTACCAATAAGTATATATTATGTGTCTGTAACAGTAAAGTTACCCTTCTTTTTGTTTTGTTTTGTGCAGGTTCACTTTATTACTAGCAGTGTCTGTGTCTGAGCCTATGAGGTGTTCTTCAGTAACTAGACTGTAGAATGTTTGTGAATAGTTTTAATCTGTTTTGTATCACTAACCTCGTTTCTGCACATCTGTGCCATTTCAATGTTACTCAGTGTTCAAGGGTATGGACTAATAATCTGCAGAGACTACTCTAAATATATGATCAAAGTCCAAGAGAAACAATCGTCAAATAATGGTCAACTAAACACTATTAATTTATTTATTGAGTAAACATGTTTGATACCATGCCATGACTAGTTAGTGACAATATCAGCTATAGTTATAGAAGATAAAGACTAACCTCACAAGTACCAAGTAGATCATCAAACAACTCTCTATGTCATGTCCAGCTACTCATGACTGCTCTCTTGGTCCCAACAGTTCAGTAGGGTATCAGCTGCATGAACAAGACAATAATAGAACATTAAGATGTGAAAAACGTATATGCACATTTGTGACTCAAAGGGTGATCAGCCATGTTGCCGCGTTAGGGAATGGTCAGGGCGAATTCTGGCTCGACTCCAGCACTTATAGATTTTAGCAGAGTTTGAGAGCATAGCAGCATAGAGGCAGCTCGGGTTCTACTCTATTTCTTCACCTGTTCACAGCACAAGGAATCAGCTTCCCTTACAGTACACTCCCAAACCCGTCAACACTATGAATCCCAGCAATACCCACAACAATGAAAAATGCAAGGGCACTTCACAGGAAATTTCATTTCTAATATGCAAATATCAATGCATAAATTTATTAACAATGTGGTTTTATACTAGGCTAGACATAGAACATCTTAAAATGTTGAGCCTGCTATCACAGTGAAGGCGGCATTGATGGAATGGCATTTTAAACTTTGCACTATCAACATCAGAAATGAACGCCAAGTATTTGAGAGATGAAAATCAGTATAAAGTCCAATAATTCCAAGCGTTTTATCCTTCAAGTGGTAAAGAAGAGCTTCTCAGGTCTTGCAGACAAGATAGTAACTAAAAAAAGATTCAAAATCTACTACCAGACCCATTGAGTTAAGATTTTAGAATAGTGAGAAGCGTAGATGCATCCAAAGTAACGATAAATATGAACATTAACCAAATTTGTATAGCAGAAGACAGTCACTATGGATCATGATATTTTTTTTGTTAGAATAAACTAGGCTATTGCCTATTATAGTTTAAACGTATTATCTATTAGTTAGGATTTACTATTATTATTAGTTCTATACTTAATTTAAAGGGCTCTCTCTTATTGTAATTCAGAACATCAATATCAATAATATTATTCTTTACACTATTTCTATCACTTTGAAACTGAAATATCTACGATGATGCCTTTAGCATTTTCTGCCCTCAGCATAGCAATCTAATTTCGACCACCCAAAACATTCCTCCTGCAGAGGAGTGAGTCTAGTCATGTAGGAGAACAATCCAAATCATGTAGCAACAAGCCAACCGATAAATGTAGGACAAGAAAGGAGATAACAGAACAATCACCTGATCTTCCATGTGTGGTAGAAAAACAACTTCAGTTTTTGAGCTGTAAAATATAAGGCTCGAAATGAGACGACACAAAGCCAGTGAATACAGACAATGACACGAACTGTCCCAGATGAATGTTAATAAAACAAACGCCATGTTTGCTGCATTCAAATTTCATCCACTTGTGTGTGATCAGATAGAACCAAACCAAACCAAAACAGCTATTGTACACTGTCTAGATCAATCTACTAATCTCCTTCGCAAACAACAACAAGTCATGTCATATCCAATTTCCCGATTACAGATGAAAGCCAAGAAACTCATAAATGTTAACGTAAATTTCCCATTCGAACAACAACCCAATCCAATTAATCTATACACATTGCACTTCAACAACATCCCGTCCAATCCCTTTGTGATGCAATGCTCATAGGTTGGTGAAATAAATCTCAACCAAAAACTGCTTATGTCATATACCACTTCAAGATTAAGCAAAAAATTCATAGATTTCCCATTTGAACAACAACCCAGTCCAATTAATCTACACATGGGTTTGAGAAATAAATCTCAACCAAAAGACTCTACAATTCTCAAACTACTCTTCCAGCTTACACATCCACAGTAATAAGAACATTAATCAGAGTTAGCTCAAAACCTAGAAATGACTCTTTATCCAGATTTCAACATTTGTTCTAACAAATCACCAATTCAATTCATCAATGTCATCAAGAACATACCATACAATACCGATGGATCACGAGAGACACAATGGCTGCGATCCTGAGCTCGGAGCTCAGCGGCGACGAGGTCCTGAACGACATCGTTTTGGTGGAAGGTCGGAGACGGAGGTAAATGGTAGAGAAAGAGGGAACAAAGCAAGACGACGTCGTTTAGAAATGAAGCAAAAAGTAAAAGCGCCGTTGCCGGGGATCGAACCCGGGTCACCCCCGTGACAGGCGGGAATACTTACCACTATACTACAACGACTTGTGTCAGTGAATCTACAAGTTTTATTAATGACGTTAATTACTAGTTAAAACCATACTCACTCCTTCACTAGTTAATTATCTTAGGATTATGACCTTGGTTAAATCAAGAGAAAGTTACATGAATAATATTGGTGGTGTGCATATTCAAATCTAGTTGTTGTTTGTTGAGCTGTGTATATTTTAATTATTAATATTTATTTTTATGAGTCGTAATATTCACTTATACTTTGAGAAAGTAATGAGTTTTTTTTAATAGAATAATTACGCATATTAATTTAAACTACACAAAACTCCTTTATAACCATCTCAATAAGATTCGAAATCATGTTCTCTTTAGTAAAAGTGTGAGCCTGAAATTATTAAGACACTCCTTTTTTGAAACGAGAAACAAATGAATCAAATGAATCAAAGAAGTAACAAACGCTATTTCTGCTCTCAAAAGAACAAGTAGTGATACACACCTTCAAATTATAATATGCAATAGTTTACTACCACTGTACTTACAAAAATTCATTTGTACATTTTAGATGATATGATGTCTATAATTTTTATTTGATTTTGAAAACAATTCTTGAACTTATTACAACACATCGCCGCCGTGCCTGAGGACCTTGAGCACAAACGGCTATGACAGCTAGAAAGCCAATCGCGAGA
>JAYMTP010006537.1:0-11981 GCA_036897365.1 Geranium brycei | reverse complement strand
TCACAAATTATTATTCATTATTTCCCAAATAGGAGCGCATTCGGCTACAAACGGTTGTAGAATGTCTGAACGTTCTACAACCGTTGGATTAGTGTGGATTCTGAGATGCGCGTTGTCTCAACGTGCGACACTTGGCATGATCCATCACGTTCTACAATTTTGCACTACGTGTTTTACATGGTTCTACATCATTACACTACATGTTCTACAAGGTTCTTTAATTTTGCATAAATCCGTCACGTTCTACAACTTTGCACTACATGTTCTACACGGTTCTACAACATTGCACTACATGTTCTACAGTTTGGACGTTTGGATATTTTGTTGGTTTGTAGCTGATTTTCCCTTTATATAATTAAGTATTTTAATTTCTGATTTGATTGAAATATGTTCAAAACTAACCGAACCAAATCGATCTAAAAATAATCAAATCGAACCGAACTGATGTCAACCAAAACCAGTTGATTTGGACATCTGACTCATTTTAAGTCATCGATTCTTATTAATTGGGCCTAAAAATATAGGGACGACAAAAGCAAGTCAATTAATAAGTCAAGTTCGGCCCAAAATGTATGAATTTCATGAAAACCGGTTCAAAGTGAATCTAATCAAAAAACCAATAAGTCAAAGCGGTAATTAATACAAGAATTTTATAAAATTCGATTCATAACAAATCAAACTGAACCAAAAACCAATATGTTTAAAATCGAACTGAGCCGAATTCAATCAATTTGGTTTCATTTTTTATTTTTCTAAAACTAAATTAATCGATTTGATTTAAAGCTAAATCGAACTGACTCAAGACCGAACCGTAAACATATATCATATATCATTGGAACGAGTATGTCAAGTTATCCAAGGTATATATCTGCGAGTATAATGGTAACAAACAAAACGAATCACTGTCAGCCATTTTTTCAGTATTTCTTTTGTTTCAAAACAAATGTTTATTTTGTTATTTCTGTGAAACTGAATTTTTAATAAAGGGATTTTTTCCATGTAATTTTAGGTGTTTGCTAAACTGTACATGATAATCAACTTATTTTAAGAAAGTGACTGGGATTTTGTGTATGGGTAAGTTTATCAAATTGAGAAGGAGAACACTTTATTAATTTAATTTTTTAAAATAAAGTATTTTGACAAAATAATTGATTTTAAAAGCTGGATATTGATGAATGTTACCTAAAAGCGTGGGTAATTGACACTGCACGGTTGGGCTGGGGTGAATGACAAGGAGTTAGGGACCATAGAAACAGTATTTAACGGCTATTGAATACAGTGATCAATTATAACATGTATACTATTACTAGGTTATCCCTCAACTATAGAGTATCTTAAGACATGGTCAACAAGGACATGTAGTACGGGAGAAACCGAGATGATAAACACATTTTAAAAATTATGAGTAATTTCAAGTTACTGCTTCAGTTATTTACTTGTATAACTCTTAAATGAAGTACGATATTACACTATTTTGAATTTGTATCAATAAATATCAAAAATCTCAGTCTAAATAAAAGACAAGAAAAATCAACTCACTCACTAACTTCACCTTCTAATTTCAGTTTCTCAGATCTCTTTATTCGTTTTCTTCTTTGATCCAGCTCTACTTTCTTCCATCGATCATACAACAAAATCATTCATCGTATAGGATTTGAAATCAAACCCCTATGTTTTTCTATTGCGCTTCTTTTAGGAGTATATTTGTCTTCACAACCAGTAACAACAAAACAAACAATATGAGTCGGTAACAAAACTTTGGTCGTAGATAATCACCACAAGAGTCAAAGTTTTAGTGTTCCTTACTTCGCTCTTTTTCTCTAGCATTAAAATTCAGCGAAATTAAAAGATTATTGTCTTAAAAAAAATCCAAACAATTGAGCATCTCACCATTTACGTACGATAAGACGGAGAGTTAGATCTTGATGTAAAGACAAAGAGATAATGTTTGATTAAAATTTTTTTTTAAATTAAAACTAGAAGAGTACTGGCAAACACGTGGCAGAACTCACGGGGCGGCGGGAGACCCATTTTAAACCTTTTACCGCGCGCCTAATATCGAGGGGTAAAACGGGAACAGAAAGAAAGAAATAGAAGGAGGAGGAATTTAACAGAAGCAAAAAGGTGAATTAAGTATTATTAAGTGGGGTCCAAAAACAGAGCGAGTTATAAAGGCGAGAAGGAGAAAGCTTCCCTCACGTCGCCTTCCCTCCCCTCCGCCCATTATCTCTAACAGAAACTTTCCACGTCACCACCTTCTTCAACCTCACTCCCCACATTTCTCTGATTTCAGAGGAAATTGGTTTGTTTGTCGGGGGTGGGATGAGAAAGTACAGAGAGGAGGTGAGCCCGGAGAGGGCCAAGGTGTGGACCGAGAAGTCCCCGAAATACGTGCAGAACAGGAAGGTGGCGGTGGTTTACTACCTCTGCAGGAGCCACCACCTCGAGCATCCCCATTTCATGGAGCTTCCTGTTTCTTCGCCAAACGGCCTCTACTTGAGAGGTAACAGTAACACCAAAACCTTCAAATCAATCCTCCTGATTTCACTTCTGTATCATTTTCTGAGGTTCTGAGATTGACGGTGATGCAGATGTTACCAACAGGCTCAATGCTCTGAGAGGGAGGGGCATGTCTTCTCTCTATTCATGGTCCTCTAAGAGGTCAGATTTTCCCTAAATATCTTTCAATTGATGTTTGGTTAGTAAGAGAAATTGTATAAAGGTGTTTCTGAGTAGCTCTTGTTCATGAATTGTTGCAGAAGCTATAAGAATGGGTATGTTTGGCATGATCTCTCCGAAGATGATCTGATTCTTCCTTCTAACGGAAATGAATACGTTCTCAAAGGGTCGGAGCTCTTTGAAGGGAATAATTCAGGTAAAACAAAGCCGACTGAGCTTTCTCTTTGATTTGGTTGCTCAGGTTTTGTGTCATGAATTTTGTGAATATGGTGATTATTTACCTCCCTAAGACATAGAGAACTTTGAGAGTGTAATATAATTATTGTCTGTGATGTTCTTCCATCGTCAATTGTGAAACTTTCCTTTCGTTTGTATGCAACGAATTGGAGCGAAACGATTATTTCCATTGGATGTGTTATTTGCAGACCGTCTTGTTCCTGCTGGAAACGCTAAAATGAAGAATGTGAAACAGTTACCAGAACCGGCTTCTTCAAGAAACCATAACGATTCTTCATCGTCTTCTAGTATGAACGGGAAGGACTCCAAGCACTCTCAAGATGACTTCTACCCGGTCCAACGCCTGAGTTCGTCTGATGTGTCTCCCGAGTCCAGAGTTGATAAAAGCTCCTCCTCAGCTAGTTCCGGGACCTTAACAGAATACAAGATTTACAAGAACGATGGTTTAGCTGACGCTTCAACTCAGACCGAGGAAAATGTTGGCAGACATAGAGCTCGAGGAACTTGTACGAGGGGCATTTCAACAGATGACGGGTGTTTGGAGTCTCCAAGCAGTGGAAACCATCAGAGCATTGTTCCAGTTGAAAAGGAGAGTTCTGAGATTTGCAGGGATGAAATTTCGCCCCCTCCCTCTTCATCTAGCGCATCTTCTTCGGGTGGGAAAACCGAGACATTAGAGTCTCTCATCAGAGCCGATGCGAGCAAGATGAGTAGCTTCAGGATACTCGAAGAGGAAGATATTCGAATGACGCCCAATACAAAGCTCAAGGCTACGAATATGCTAATGCAATTGCTCTCGTGCGGGTCAATTTCAGTAAAAGATCACAGCTTTGGCCTCATCCCGACTTACAAGCCGGGTTTCAACGATTCCAAATTTCAGTCCCCTTTGTTTTCCACTTCGGTAATGCTAGGAGAGCTCGATTGCCTGTTGGAAAAACCGAGGATGATGGGCCTCAGGTTGGAAGATAGGGAGTATTTCAGCGGGAGCTTGATCGAGACCAAAATGCTTAAGCAAAAAGGAGATGGACTCGCTGGTAGCGCTCTTAAACGATCTTCTTCATATAATGCTGACAGGTTGGTGTGATTATTTTTCAACCATTATAGTTTTCATGATGTATACAGGTGCTTAACGCCACAATGCTGGTACTATAATTGAAGTCTTGTTGTTGATCTGAAATCGTGAACTTTCTGTCCTCATATACATGCCTTGTAGTAGAGTTTTGACATGTCTTTCAATTTCCATCACATGGAGCCATCATGTCAAAAGGTGGACTAAATTAAAAGAGAAGAAATTTAGCAGTCAATGCAGTATTAGATTAGTAGATTGACATGGAAGCACATGAACTTTTATTTGTTTATTAAGAAAGACAATATCATTAGACCAGTTGCTACTGTAGTCAATGCTGTACTCAATTTGGTACTTCTGAGGAGGCTTGATGGTTTCATATGGAAATTTTTACAAGTATGGTTGATGGGTTTGGTGCAAAATGCAGGTCTTGCAACCAACTGGGTTCAACAGAGGACAAAGAGGAGTCTACCACTGGGCGTTCCAAGTGCCTGCCTTTATCAATCCCTTCAATGATCAAGCATAACACACAGACTGGATTTATGAAATCGCCCGTTTCGAGCAAACCAAGAAGGTCTTCCGATGGAGCAGATGACTCGCAGATTGGAACGCCCGTCAGTGTCAGCAAGAGGGTGACAGAACCGTGCTCCGGAAGAAAACAGCCAAACAAGCTGGATTCACTCACAGAAGACAAGGAGAAAGTTATCAAGTTCGAAGAAAGTTAAGTTTCGATTCCTACTCATAACAGTCATCATGTTACTACTACACACACATATTGTTAATGTTAGGCTGAGTGGTAGTTTCTTTTGATCCCAACAGGCTTGCTTCGGGAGCTCGGATTATAATCCAATCCAACGCGCCTGGTGGCGACGCTGCCATCGAGAGCTGTTGAACAGCATTTGGCAAAGACAGTGTTTTGAAATTGAATTTGAAAAGATGGCAACATTTTGGAGGGATGGTTCTGTAAATGATGGTCGTGGTGGTCCTGGTGGAAGTCAAGTGGGCCTTGAATTTAGTGTTTTGAGTCTCACCTTCTTAAATGGGACTCTACTTTTTTTTTTATAAACTAGTTATAATATAAGCTTCTTCTTCTTCTTCTCCTTGTTGCCGACATGTTTGGCTCAGAACAGTTTCTGTAGTTTGTTTGTTTGCAATAATATAGAATAGGTACCTCGAGATCTTACCATGGCATCTCCATTGGATTCCTGTACTAGAAGAGGTGCTGTGGTTGACTTTGACCTTCAATACTCATCACCACCACCACCACCACATGGTGTTTAAAATTGAGAAAATTACGTAAAAGTGCTCTGCTTCTATGATATTTTTGTAAGAAGTTACTATGTTAATGAAAAGAAGGTGAAGTTGTTTTAATTTTTTTACAAAATGTGTAAATTTTATAAAAATGACAAAATTACTCTGAAATTAAAAATTCGATTACACAAGTTTTAGTTAGAAAATATAAAATGAAAATTATTTTAAAATAATGAATTAATAATTCTTAATTTTAATGACAATTTTGTCATTTACTAAAATACACATTTTGCAACAAAAAAAAAACAAGATATTTTTTTTGTCATCAACAAATAGCATAACACATACTTGCAAAAATGTCATTAAAAATAATACATTTGTGCAATCTTTCCTTTTAAGATTTAAAGTCAAAACAGACAAGGTCTTGGTTATGAGTGTGGTCTGTGTAGTGGGCTCGGTTTTATGATCCGCCCACAGACCCACTCCACAAATGGCGGTGTCTGTTTCTTTCTTGGCTCACAATCCCATGTTCAGTAATGAGTTTTTTTTTCTCTTTCTTAATATTTATGATCATGGTCCCTCAACTTTGAAAATTTTGTTGTTTATTGATCACAGGTTCATGTTTTCGTTGGTTAAATACATTTATATGATGAATTTCAGGCCAGAGTGGCAAAGTTTTAAAAATCATTTTATAATATTGCAATGATTAACAATTTTATCATTCAAAAAGTTGGAAGCACATAATGAGAACAGTACAAGCCTGTCCAGAATGGAACAATATTAATAAACAACATAGTAAAAGCCATGTTTCAGCTTTTTCTTGCATAACATTAACACACTCGAATGCTTTCAGAAAGTACCAGAGATAAAGTAGCAACAATTTTGTGTAGCAAATAATTGTAAGAGCATGCGTTGGATTTATAATTTCAAAAGATTGTGCAAAGCACTCAACAGAGAACGAATGTGATTTAGACTTTTTCAACTAAGTCAAATTTAAAACTGGTTCTTCTGAGAGTAGAAGATATTTTTGTCTCAGCAAGGGTCTGTGCTCTTGATCCTTGCAACCCAGTTGAATATGATGTCCCAAGCTTTCATGAGGTCAAGGCGAGGATGCTTTGGAATTGGGGTGAATTTAAGTTGCTGGTCGGGTCGATCATAGGCCATGAAATCTCCATTTCAGATCACAAATTCTTGGTTTCTGCTATGAAGCTGTTTCTTGTCTTTAGGAGGCAGTGAAGATTGGGAAGATACAGAAACAGAGAAGAATAGATGCTGCATTTGCATTCCATATGCATAAAGGAACCAAGGACACAACCCTTTTAGTCTCACTTCTTAATGAGCTACTTCTTCAATTGAACATCTGATGACAATACTAGGGTATGCGACATGGATCGAGGAAATGAATGGTTAGGTTATGTGAAGTGCAATTGATCCGTCATCTGATCATCTCAGTCTCAGCCATCCCAGAGGAGCACGATCCAGCGGGGCCTCCTTGTGTCTGCCTCGTATTGTACGAGCTGCAGTTCTGGCATTTCAGCGCTACCACGTGGAAATTGACGTGGGATTGCGCTCCACAATCATTGCACAGTATCCAAACCTACACATTAATCGCGCAACTTAAGATAGGTGAAGCGAAACAGCATTGGTAGTGGGGGGAATAACACAGTATATAGGTAGTGACTATTGTTAGATTAACTTACCATCTTGTTTTGGTATGTTTCAGGCATTGGAGTTGAGGCAATCTGATATATTAAGAGGTTCAAAAGAAGCAATCATTAGGTTTCAATTGAGAGCTATGTGAAGGAAACCAAAAAACAATGATCAAATAAATGCATACCTCTTGATCAATCTTTTCCCACAGTTTGCTCAAATCACAAATAGACTTGGAGCAAACAGGACACGAGTACCTGTGAATCAAAGCGATGACTTCCATGAGAACTTACACCCAAACTCGCCTTATTTAAGCCGTTACTACATTTATAATATTTTGTCTGTGCATATACTACATAAAGTGGAGTGGTTACCTATAATGTTGCTCCATCTCCTTCAAGCATTCCAAATGAATTGTGTGTCCACAAGGTAAGACGGTTATATCTTTCATTGAATCAAACAGATACTGCACATCCAAATGTGTCTCGTTATATATGTTCCAGATTTTTGTTTAAGTTGGAATGATATAAAATTGATAGCCTGATTTATTCTTACCTCGAAGCAAACAGGGCAATTGTGGTGCATGGCTCGTTCTATACAAAAATGTGCATCCTTCATTAACTTGTTATAGCAACATCCTGAATCCACAAAGTCCAAAAATCAGTTGATAAAAAATACAACAAGAAATACATTTGAAGAAAAAGAAACAAACTACATGCAGTAATCTAATCGCCATTAGCTAAAATATCCTTCACTTACCACATTTGTCACAGTGAAAGAAATTGTCTTCGCCTCCAGTCCTGCAGAGGGACAAAATGGAGTATATTGTTATTAAAATAACTAATTACAGGGAGGATTAATTCAGGAATGCCAACTAGAACACACAGAATTTGGTAAACGATTAGAAAAATAATGCAACTTCTGGAAAATTGTATGTCCAAATAGGGCTGATCGTAGTTTTCAAATTCTGTAAATGCTTGAACAATAACTTGTACCTGTACGTGTACATTAGATTCTAATAACTCGAATGTGATCTTAATGCTTTATAAGAAGTTATAATCCTTCCTATGTCAGACAGAAACAATTGAGCACGAATAGCAAAAGATAATATATAGAAGGAAAATCTTTACCGGCAGATTCCACACTGTTCACAATGGTACTGATCCTTTGAAACCTGAAAATCAGACGGTTATAACTTATAAGCAATCATAATGATTTGCAAAATGGTACAAAAAGATAGGATTGATGACATGTTTGGCATAAGTTTTGTACAAGAAAATTACATCATCATCAAAGAATTTGCATTTGGAGCAAAAGTACTTCCCCATGCATACCCCACAGTTTATGCAATTCTGTTGAACCTGATCAAGTACAAAAAACAAGAAATGAGTACTAACAAATATTCAGTCAAAATTCAATAGTCCAAACTCATCCATTATAATACTCACATCTTGTTCAGTATTGCAGAGGGAGCAGATAACCTGCACGTCAAGCATAGTACAAAAACACTCAGAAACAGCCTTAAGAAGCCTAATATAAGTAAACTGAAAAATCACACCAAAATGAGATCCCATCAAAGGAGTGCGGTATTAGTTGCCATTGAAAATGGAATTCTGATCCCGAAAACTAACAATGTACTAGGATTCTTTCTTATAATCGAAGGGAATTGGAAGCAATGTCCATTACCATATATATCATATACCATTGTATAATTAGGATACTCTAAATGATTCAGCTAAATGTGAAGTATGTTGTAGAGATATGGGATTTGTAAATATAAAAAGAAACGAAAAAGGCCTAAACTTAAGTGCATCATTAAGTTCAATGTTACAGACTAAAGACGAAGTACATCAAACTTACCCTCTTAACATCGTGACGCGGGATATCATGCCGATCAAGAGCATTGGTCTCCAGTGAGTTCTGTTCATTCATACAAAATTCACAGAAAATTAACACATCCAGCCATCAAATTCTTAACTAGCAATTTCTATAATATTAAATTTAGAGGTTGATACATACCTTTGCTTCATTATGACAATGCCTGCAATCAAATACCTCACCGCAACAAGGTGCCCTAATCTTGCACTTCCTTTTATAATGCGAGCACCTAATCCCCCAAATTGAGAATAAACACAAAACAAATTTTCTAAGACTTTCAACAAAACCCAACAGAGGCCGTGATAAAAAATACTAAATTGAATACTGAATTTAACAATTCTTCCAAAAAATGAACATACCCATAATTCCCAGATTCAATATCCGACATAGACGCTTCTTTGCAACACGATTGTGCTTCCAATAAACCTTCCATTCCTCAATCTGAACCCAGAAACAAAACAGAAAAACACTTTCTAATTCCATTTCCGTTCCAACAAAGCATAAACCAATACAAACTAAAACAACCCAATTTCAAATTTGAAAAATAAAGCTAGAAATCCGAAAACCAACCTCTTATAAAACAGTATAGGTATCAAGTTGTTGACAAAACCCAATTGTGTTTATATTCTCTAAATAGGAGAATTTATATTGAAACATCAATAAGTAACACCTAACCTTACCTTAACGCGGTCCGAAACGTGCTCGTCCGGAAGTGGATTAGGTCGATACGTACGGAACTGCTAAATATCAGATTATTTGAATTTTCTCACGTAAACACGATGAAGTCGCAGAGCGACAGGAGGGAATGAGCTGGGACCGAGTTGACTCAATAACCTGCAACGCGTCGCGCCTTTTATACGGGAATGGCGAGAACATGTTGCGTGCCAAATGACGGTCAAGCCCCTGCCCGCTTCGGTCAACAGTCGTTAAAAGATATTTTGGGTATGGCGGTTCTGCGCTGGAACCCAATCCCTCACGCGCCAGCGGGAGAGTGAGTACCACGCACTCGAAGCGGTTACCGCCTCGACTTCGAGGAGAGGGTGAACGAGTGAGGTCACGCGCGTCGCGGTGACGTATTGTTATTATTATTAGAGAGAGAGAGAGAGCGACGTCGATTGAGGAAACAACTGGCGGCCGATAGAACGGACACCGTTTTTGAACACAAACCCCGTTTTCGAACGGATAGGATCTGAGTCATTGCTGACGAGGCGTGGGGCCCGCAGCAGCTGATGGCTGGATGGTACCATTTTTGTTTGTCTGGTCCCACCCTGACACTTTTGGATAGTGATCCGGTAGTTATCACAACACGTGTCGGTTGATGAGTGGCTAAGATCGCGAACGTGGAGCTTGGCCTAGTAGTTATCACAACACGTGTCGGTTGATGAGTGGCTAAGATCGCGAACGTGGAGCTTGGCCTAGTCAGCAATGCTGACAAATATCCGATACGCACCCATCCGGGTGACGGCGACTATTGGTGTAGCGATTGGGCTTGTACCCGGGCCTCACAGCCAGATCAAGGCCCAAACGAACCTGCTGTCCGGTTAGAAATGGTCCTAAATTGAGGTCGCACTTTTGTAGGTAGAGGTTCAAAAAAGTGTGAGATTTTTATCCAAGAAAATACATGTGTTAAAGGCTAGTGTAAGAGGAGCCCAAAGAGGAGGGAAGGGAGGGTCGTTGTCGATCATGGCTGTCCAAAACAAAAGGTCACGAGGACGGCCATAACTACACATGGGATTGGGGACACTATCTTCTCACTGTTAGGCTCTTTTTATGACTCATGCCAATACCAACACCCAGTAGCTAACGGTCATACTCTACCTACCCAAACAAATAACAAAATCAAATAAACGTGTCGGGGCTGGTCAGATTTAAGTGACAATAACACTTCAAAAACTTAGGGTTAATGTTTTGACATTTTTAAGTAAAATCTGGATAGTCTAGTTTAAAGAGGTTAGTGGATGTGATACACTGTGTTGGAATCCCACATATGAAAGATGTAAATATCTTTACCGGCTTATACAACAATTTGAGTCTCCACCTATTAGCTTGAGCTTTTAGGTGGGTTCGGCTTTTGTCATGGTATCAGAGCTTGGTGCTATCTTGGGCATGACATCCATCACCCCATCGGGCCTGAAATCCCATAGATCATGTCATCTATTTCGATGGATCGGAGGGCGTCCATTCTGAACCGACCCCCTGCTCGTCTGTTCCCATGTGCATTCCAACCCAGATTGTACATGAGTTAGGGTGTTGGAATCCCACATTTGAAATATGTGAATCTCTTCTCCAGCTTATATAACAATCTAGACCTCTACTTATTAGTTTAAGCTTTTAAGTGCGTTGAGTTTTATCACATTGATATATATTATAGTAACTAATTAGTGATTAGAATGGAAGAAGGTAGGTTAATTCAGCGCCTAATTCTTGGACTATATATGAACATTAATTTATTAATTAGTGTTTAAACATGTATTATGTTACGTATATGCACTTAATTTATTGCATATTAAAATAATTTCTTACTGCATATGAGCCCCATTCAAAGGTTAGGTGCAGAAGCCATAGAATTATTTGATTTTCAGTCACATTGTAATTACATAAAATTTACAAAGGCAAAGTCAGCCATTTTTATTCACACAATTGTCTCTTATGTCACGCCGGTTATGAACGTGAATGGAAAGAATGAAATATCGATCCAAAATTTATTTTTGGTAGAAAAATGTTCTATATTTGGCTAGTTATTATGTACTGCCCTTTATCAAATATAATACAGACGTATTGGAAAGAAACAAACCCAAAGAATGGTTATTAGAAAAGAAACAGACTGAGATACAACACTAGTGACATTGATTATTAATTGAGAAATAAACGAGACAATAATATAGATAAAGGGCAAAACCCAGTTTTAATAACTGGTCAATTTGCCATGATTAATCAGAACCACAACTCTTAACAAACGACCAAAAAAGAAAAACTGAAAAAGCCGTCGGTCGGTCGGTCCAAAGTCCAGATCTTAGACAGAGTCGGGGAGTGGTTCGTGCGTGCGGCTAATGAAGACGTACTCGTAAACGAGCCCAGCAAGCCCACCTCCGATCAAAGGCCCGACCCAGTAAACCCAGTGGTTGGTCCAGTCCCAGCTCACCAGAGCCGGCCCGAATGACACCGCCGGGTTCATGGACGCCCCGTCAAACGCCCCACCCGCCAGAATATTCGCTCCAAC
>JAYMTP010006536.1:0-11981 GCA_036897365.1 Geranium brycei | reverse complement strand
ATCGTTGAACACTGCGATTTAACTTTCTTATCTTCATTAGTTTCTAAACTCTTGATGCTCAACTTCTTCATCTCGGTTATTAGCGCAGCAAGTGTCTCCAATAGATTACGATTTGAATCTTCGATGTTGACGAGCCGTTACTCAATTTTTTCAATCCGTTGTTCGTGGGATTGAACTCTACTTGTGTCATCGTTAGTCATCACGTCCGATGAAGTCCGGGCCTCTGATACCACTTTGGTGCAGCAGAAGGGAGCTTCGAAACGAAACAAGAATAAAACCCTAACTTTAGGGAGAAAACGGAATTTAATCCAAATAACTCAAATTGATAATATTGATAATGATAATTATATTCTCTACACAAGTTAAGACTTATATAGGACTAATTCTCCAAAACTAACTCAAACTAGTAAACCTAAACCAATAAAACTAATCAATCCAAACTAATTAGAGTTAGGAAACCTAACTTAATGGGAAAACCTAAAACTATCCAAAATATAATATAATTAAGAATCCTAATTGGGATTGTCCTACATCAGTAAGGGTTGCGGACGATAGGGTACGCAACCCTTATTTTATTTAACAATTGCGTGCAATTATCTATGACACTGGAAAAATAACAGTTACGAACATAAAAAGGCATTTGACAACCGAAAAAAAATAACAGCTACGGACATGGCAGTGTACACAACCTCTATGCTAACCAAAGTTGACCCTACCATTACAAACAATTTACGACGGTAGGATCAATGATCGTATAGTAGTAGTCGTTATTAAGGGCTACATATTGTACTAAGACTATACTATATACGCCACCCTTAAATCACCATTAATTTCAAGAACTATATATATATTTGACTGTGTTTGTGTTGTGTGTGTTATTTTATTGAAAGATATTAGTTAGTTTGAAAAATTGGAATAGGAGAAATTTTGTGTTTGAGTTATTAGAAATTGTGTTGGAGAAAATTGTAGGAGAGCGAATAAATCATATCACATTCGGCGATTACTAGGTATATATTCAATTTTTTTTTTTATATTCTATTGCGTATAGCTATTCCTATGACATATATACACTACTGGAAAAAAAGCTTTTACCCGGTGAGGTATTGACAAATCTCGCTGGCTTGGTGAAAACCAGCCCGGCGAGATATTGAATATCTCGCCGGTTTGGTGAATACCCGCCCAGCGAGATAATCAATATCTCGCTGGGCTGGTTTGAATGGTCAACGATCAACCCCACCAACGAACGGGAGGAAAATGGCAAGATAACGGTCATATTTATTCTATATTGTTAGATATTATGTTGTTGTTGTAGACATACTTAAGAAATGGATCGATCGTGAATTAGATGGGAGAGAAGGTCACAAGCGTTTCTGGTGGGGTTGAATAGCTTTATGAAATTTACAAGGCAAAATGCTATATTATATGGTCTTGATCGATTAAAGTGTCTTGCGTAAGATGTTGCAATATTTGTGTCCGAGATATGAAGATCATTTGCAACCATTTACTTAGGAAAGGGTTCTTGAGCGAGTATACAGTGTGGACCGAACATGGGGAAGTTAGAGACGTTGGGGAGAGTAGCAACATGGAGCGGATCATTGAGTGTAGTACACAGTATTTTTCACCTCCGAGTCCTAACGTGAATCCTGTACACCAGTTCCTAAATGATGTAGACTCATCTCGAGATGTCTGTGTTGAAAGAAACCACGAAGAGGATATGTTGGATGAGATTAATAAGAAGGTTGTTAGAGCAACTACAACATAGTACAAACGGTTGGTGGCAAAACTGTAGACCTCAATATACGAAGGTAATGTTGACACAACATTGGCAACACTGTTAAGAATGTTATCCATCAAGCAGAAGACTGGAATGACATACAAAACATTTGACGACGTTGCTGGTGAGTTTTCCAGCATATTACCGCAATCAAATGCTTACATGTCTAACTATGCCGCAGGAAAACTGAAATTGAATCCAATAAAAATTTTGCGCATAAAGTATGATGCATGTTACTATGGTTATATTTTTTTTATTGTCAGGAATATTTGATCCTGAAGGAGTGTTCGCTTTTTCTCTCGCCGTGTGCGTGTTACTTACGAACAAAACATGCATGTAGTTGTAGTCAAGTGTAGATGGTACATCGAGTGTAACTTGAAGCATGATCGTGGGATAACGTCGGTTAACACCACAACTATATTGCTACAAGGAGAATCACTTTTGTCTCACCCTAATGGAAAAACAGGTTTTCTACGTCGATGACCCAAATGTGGTCGCGGGTGAAAATTTATTAACATCATCAATCATAAGGGTTCTTACAACCTAACCACATGGCTCGTTCCTAGGATGATTCCCCTCCATACGAAGTCAATGAATCTTACTAAGAGTCACACACTGATAGAATTACGATTCAAAAGTTGGGCAGAATATCTAATTGTTCAATCACTCTCCGATAATTTGAACACGAGTGGTTCTTAAGATAATGATATGGAAAGAAAAAAAATCGTGTAGATAATAACTCTGGCAATTTCTTTTAAAAATATTTGCATTTGTACACTATTTTTTTTGTAAAAATGTTCAAAAATAGACTTTTGCATGTTGTGTAATGATTCGATATATTTTTTCCATGTGAGTAAATTATTTGAGACAAAAATTAAGATACCAATTAAAGATAGGATAAGAGAGACACATCAAGTTTTGGTGCAACTCACATTGTGCATCCATCCAGGAGGCAAGATTGTGATATTGTAAGAGTAATTTCTCTATGGGTGGTAAATACAAATCATGTGTATATTAACTATTAGATTTGATAATGTTTTTATCTCATTTTGTACCCCTGCTAAATGGAAATACATTTGCCTCTTTATATATATCCTTCATTACCTGTAACGAGCCACACTCCAAACTCACAATTTTCATTTAAGTACAGTAAAATCGTGTCATCTTAATTAATTTCATCTAATTTACATCAATGCTCTAAAAACAATTCTTCTCATTGTGATTATATTAAATAAAATAAACTTACTTCCTTGTATTATTTTATTATTATTATAAACTTTAATTTGAATTATCTAAATTCCTCTTATGATGTTAGAGGAAAGTGAGAGGTGAGAAGATGAACCAAATTTAGGGTATGAATTATTGGGAGGGAGTGTGGTGTGTGGGCAAATCATGGCTGATGTTTTGGATTTTTTAAAGGTATGGAAATGGGGACCCCTTTTCAGAAGTGACCCTATGATGTAGACTTTGATTCCCATAACACCATTCCACAAACATATCATATAATCACCACCACCAATACTAATTATTGCACTTCCATGGACCCATTTTTATTAAATATATCTATGTCCTTTTTAATGCTACTAAAAACACACATGTCAATCTGCTGCCAAAAGTGTTTTCTTCTTCTTCAATCCCTTAAACTCGTAATTATATCTTATATACCATTAACATCAGTGACGGTGACGGAATCAAGAATTTTTGGTATAGAGATCAATATCATTTTAAGATAAATATAAGTAAATTTTCGTAAAATAAATTTAAGCGCTTAAATATTTTATTTATGGTCACAAATTTCGTAATTGTTATTATTGCAACTGGTATGTAATTTTATGTACCTCAAAGAACATCTATCATGTCGTGATTTAATAACATAAAAATGTATCTGTCATATCATAAAATTATTAATTAAAATAACATGCAATTAATGACTTAACATTAAAATTGAATAACGATTAATTAACAGTACAAGAAGAAATAAATTCGAAATATGGATCTTTACCGTAGACAATTTCTTTAAACAATTTAACTCATAGGCACATAATATTTTTTAATAATGCATTTGTCCAATATAATTTGACACGTGTACAATATAACATGCACATTCAATGCTTAGTGCCAGAAATTCTCGAGATTAGATTATATGAATTTATTATTCATTATTCATTATTTTAATTTAATCTCTATAAAAAATAAAACATGAAGTTTTCTTTATAGTTTTTGTATAATATGACTCGTGAGTTTTGGGTCCATGGCCCACCGACTATAGGCCTTTGATCATGATATTTGAAAAATACTAGTGTTTCTGTTCTAAAAGCTGCAATGAAACACTTCATCACGTGACGATAAATTTTTACCTAAAATATGGAAACCAAAAAGATATTATCATTTGATGTGGGATACGTTCGATCCTGAACAAGATATATATAATCATCCCCTAAATCAAAGAACAAAAAACTGATAAATATCATTAGATGTTCAAGGAGTGCAGATCAATCTATTGCTTTATTGATATTAAATGTTTCAAAATGGTGTTTACTTATTTTAATCTAATCCTTAAATAAAAAATATATTTTAGTCTTTATTATAATAATTAATCAACAATGTCGAAACTATTAATTACATATTCATATGTCATCATGAATTGATCCAATGATTAAGGGTTTTATTAAAATTCGTTCTTTGAACTTGAATTTAGGGTTTGAAACTCAACGTAATATTCGGATGAAGCTTCAATATATTTTGAGTTGAAAAAATGTATGCAACTTTTGTTCAGGGTCAAGTAGGAGAAAACCCACCTCTCCGGATATACACAAAATCACAACACTTCCTTCACGTCTTTCACACGTGGGCTTTTATCAACTCATTGCCCCTCATGCGAGTCTGACGTGTCTTTTACGAGCTTATTCCCCTTTAAGTAATAAGTCATTATCAATTAACTTCGTGAAAAGTAGAGGGAAGGCGAGACTTACCATAACATACTCAAATTGACATGTTTTGATACCATGTAAAATTGGGTGTTATATATCAAACCGAACTTCACAGCTAAATCGGGTTGACCTTGGAGCTCGTCCATCATTGTAAAATCATAGTGGAGGCTGTGAGGGACCTATCTCTCCGTCACAGGTGAGTTAATCACACCACTTATAAAAGCCTTTTTTCCTCATGAATAAATGGACTCATTCAAAGCCAATCGAGTAGTCAATGATATGTGCACAAGTCAACCCAAGATTGATCTTATCCATATCTTGATTTTATTGACATCAAACGGCCCGTGATTTGACTAAGTACTGGTAGTGTTAATCATGTAAAAGCTTTTATTAGGATCTCGTGAACCTCTTAATTAGGACTTGTAAATCTGGTTTTCAGGTTTGGACATACCATTCATGTTTATACAATTAATAAAAAACGCATATCCATATATATATATATGGAATAGAATAATATATATTTGCTTTATTTATTTTTTTGAAAAAAATATTTGGTTCATTAGTTTTCTATTTTCATTTTAGTGTTGCCTAATGCCTATATAGAAGCTGAACATGAGTGGCATTTGCTCAGTTTTTTACAATGTTGGGAAGTTCACGTCAAATGTTTTTCTTTAGATATATATGCTAAAGTTCGCATACCTAAAATGTAATCTTTGATATTAATTCATGATCAAATTGAGGCAAATAATATATGAAGCAACAATATTTGGTAAGTAAAAAAGTTGTTAAATATTTTAACTTTTTGGACAATTTTTAAGATGATTAATTTGATATGTCCATAGTTAATGTAGATGTTAATATCTACGTTTTCTAAACCTCCCGAGTCCCGAGTTTTAATAAATACTTTTCTATACAAGAAAGTATTTTGCTATAAAATAAATATTTTATTTTAATTATTCACGTCTTATCGATACTATTATTTTGTATTTAGTTATAACTATTTAAGTAGGATATATATAATAATGTTATGGAAAGAGATGAGACAAAACGGATGAAAAATATGTTATAATTAATATAATCAAGGTTATTTTACATTAAAAATTAACTAAAACAGAAGAAGAAAAAATTCTGAGTGTACATTTCAGAGTAAAGTTACAGTCAGCCGTAGTCATGTGAGAATGATGACAACTCAATCGTAGTTAGGTGAGATTATCCATTAATTCAATTTGAAGTTAAATAAGAATAAAAAATAGTTGTGGTAAGTATACAAGTAATAAAACGATAAATATATAGATCACAAACTCTGTAAAACGTATTTTAAAGGTTAATAGAATATCTCGAAGTACCTCATGATAAGAAACTCATTAAAAATGTTAAGATTGATCCAAACCGGGTTGTCTTTCAGTTGGGATAACTCAACCAAAGAACTAGACAACTCCCTATAAATGTAACTTATATGAACTTCTGTTTAAAATTGTAAGCATCATTATTAATCACAAGATAAATATAAAAGAGTAATAGGAATATTTTTGATCATCGTAACACATAAGATTTTTGAATCTTGCTGAAAGTTGTTCCAGCTATTTGCTACCTAGAGCTATAAAGGGACGACAAAGTTCCTATCGTAGAGAAATTCAATTTTGCTCTCGTTGCATATAACCTTTTTGGATGTGTTATGATTCCCTTGATGTTACTTAATCATGCATGTTTGATGAATGAATACATTTAGATATAAGTGGAGAGAGGACCAAAATTCAAATTACGTTCAAGTTTTTTCATATAATCAAAAGTGTTCATCAAAAAAAGATTAATTTAGAATGTAACTCTTTTAGTATACAAACTCATATAAGAACAACATGTACCATTAAGAAACAACTCTTAATTAGTAGACCACATAATTAGTAAGGAATTAAATTTCCTTATCTAAATTTGATCACCCTAATTGCAAATGAACTTGAGCTACAATATTTGGACTTTCTTTTTCAATTCACATAGTTGCTAATTATAGAAGGAGACAGAAAAACATTATCTTCTAGCTTGATTTTTTTTCCTCTTTTGAATTGGGGAAGAAGAAAGCAAGTAGCTTGGAGGGACCAAATGGCATATACGGTAACTTATGCAACACAAGTTTCACAGACTCGAAAATTTAATTACATAACTATACACAAATGTACATTTTGCATTCCGATCGAAAATTACGAGTACATTTACATTAATTGATGGTCCCAGAAAATACTAAACACATACATATATATTCTAGTATATGTATTCATGACCAAATATAGTAAATAGGATTCTAGAAATTTAGATGTGCACTTATAGTTTCACAAATGAAATTTTGAGTTGGGATTATATGAAAAATGTGTATCGACGTCAAAACCGATTGAGACAGCAAAATCAATATCTTGAAAATATGAGTTTAATTAATTAACCAAAGAAGTGGTCACAACAATAATGAATGGTATTGGAGACATCAAGAGGAGGAGAGTGGGAGTGAAAGGGATGCAACTGCCATCATAAACAAAGACAAGAGCAAATACACACTATTGACTGTGACCTTTCCTTCTTTTTTATTAATTTCACTTTTATCCAACATTTATATCAAAAGTGTTTAAATATTGATTTAATAAGATATTTTCGTATAAATGGTTTAAGTTTCACATCTCCTTATTGGAAGTGGTTTAAATTTCACATCTTAATTCCCATTGTGAATTAGAAATGACAATGTATCAGGTATTTGGTGGGTATGAATTTCCCTATACTCCCCGAACCTTACTCTTGTAGGCCGGAGACTGGAGATGGATGCTCGCCGAAGAAACTCCAGAGAATCACTCTCAACGAAGGAGGAGATTGAGTATGGTCGAATCAGTCCAATTGCTCAGACCATATCTCAATTCTGGCTTATTATCGGTCTGAGCCAAACATGACTGAATTGATTTCAAATCAATTTAGGAGTATTTTAGTTTTTTTTTTGAAAAAAATAGATTTTCTGTTCAAATTCTAACGGTATTAGAACAAAAGGTAAAACAAAATAACTAGTTAACTAACTAATATGAAATTAACCTTTTTATTGTAGATGTCGTAAAGCGTAAAACACGCTACTATTAACACGAATAAATTGTAAGTAACCATAAATATAACCATTGGGTGGATGATATGTCAAAAGTTTACAATCACTGTAGAAAGAATCGACTATGTAGTTCATTGGCAGAATTTTGCTTTATGGATGTATATTCTTTTTATAGAAAAATTGAAATTTTAGAATAGTTACTAGAACATTGTGTAGGCCCTGTGGACTGAATTTAATGAACAAGGCCATTGATTTAAGCAAGGCTCGGAAAGCAGAAAAAATCGGTGCCATCTTAATAAGAAAGTACAGATCAAGCACAATTGGCCTTCCACATGAGTGAAGACCATACACATCACTTTCGTTTTCACTGTACAACAGATACACATCAACCTACCATCACACCCCCTCAAAACCCTATATCTCTATCAATCCATTTCATAATTTCCACTCTTTTTCTCCATTTTAAAGTTTTAAAGTTTTGAGTTGGTGATTTATCAAACATTTGATCTAAGTTAAAATTCAAGGTAATTAATAATATAATTAAGTGGTTATAAATATAAGTTTATTTTAATTTTAACTCTGATATGTTTTTTTTACACAAGACAAAAAGCCACTGGTTTTGAAATGAAAATGAACCAATGACAACCATATATTAAAAACCAGGGGCGCTCATCAATATACAATTAATTTCAATATTATATTAAAATTTAACGTGATTAATGTATTTATCAAACAAAAATATAAATTGTGCCTTTTCTTAATGAAAAATGTGACTAATTCATTTCAATAATTAATTGACCCTCATGAGAATCCCCTTTTGTTTTTCAAAAATTCAAACCCTCAAACATAGACATCCACACGTCCAATATATAATATATATATATAAATCAAATTACAAGTAAATAATGACCAATATATAAAGAAATGAGTAGAAACAAAACAAGAAACACAAAAACAAATAATTCCAAGGATCTCAAGAAACACAAAGTTGTGGTGGAGATCCATTCTCTCCTCTTTCTCTCTGCAACTAAAAACCCAAACACCAATCCATTAATCAACACTATTGCTGTCCCTCTTCTTCCTCCAAAACCATCAAAACCTCTCTAACTTGCTCTCTCATCGATCAAGAAAAAGTTATTTCAACTCACATGCAATAATATTGTTCACAATTACACTAGTGTGTAGTGAGCTTAACAAGTATTGTTAACAAATTCTTGCTTGTTTTTGGAATGCTTGCCGTGTCGGCCTTGCGGAGCGCCGTGAAAGATGAGCACCACCGGGAAGATCCGAACATGGTCACCGCCTTCGACGACTGTGGCTTCCCGGACTTGTCCGACGCCAACGCGTTGCTCGAGAGCATCGACTTCGACGACCTCTTTGTGGGCATGGACGACGGGGACGTGTTGCCTGACCTCGAGATGGACCCCGAACTCCTCGCCGACTTCTCGGTCGAGGAGTCCTCAGATGTGAACACGTCCCCGTCGTCCATCAACACTAATAATATGTTGAAGAAAGAGGAGGAGGATAAGAGTTCCGGGTCCGAGCCGGAGAGCACTATCGGAGGAGGAGGAGAAGAGGTTGTGAATGATACTAGTGGCAGAAATGGTAATAATAGTAGCAATTCATCTACAAAGGTAGGTCAGGGAAAGAGTAGAAAATCTTCCTCACAATCCAAGAACTCCCATGGGAAAAGAAAAGTGAAGGTAACAATTTTTATTTATTTATTTATTTTCACAATCAAGTACATTGGATTCATATATAGTGAACCAAAATCTTGGTACATGTGAGTTTTTTACTTTGGATGCTAATAAATGAGTTAAAAGACTGATAACACAGTTCTTTGAAATTAATAAAAGGTTTTCTTGATTAATGGATAAAAAGAATATATACGAATCCGACAGTACTTTATTATGTACCGATGAAATGTTTGTCTCTTGTTATTGTTTTAGTCGTGAGGATTTGAATTTTGAAAATGGTACATGCATGTAATGGTGAATTGATTTGTTTGGATATGTGGTGAGAGACAAGGTGGTTGGGTGTGTAAGGAGGTCACGAGAATCATGAACTCATTTTTGTTTTTGTTTTTGTTGTTGGAGGGTATTTTTTTTTCCTTTTGGGGTTTGTTTGGATTGTGGGAAAATTTGGTGATAATTTTCTTTGGGTGTAGGTGGATTGGACCCCAGAATTGCACAGGAGATTCGTGCAGGCAGTGGAGCAGCTTGGAGTGGATAAGGCAGTGCCTTCAAGAATCTTAGAGATTATGGGGATCGATTGTCTCACTCGCCACAACATCGCTAGCCACCTTCAAGTATGCTTCTAATTTCTTCATATTATTTGAGTTGAGATAAGTGAATCAAACTTATTTCATAAACAAATTGAGTTTGCAAGTAGATTAAAATTTTAATATAATATAAAAATTTGATGCATCTTGTCTTCTCAGTTTTTTTTATCCACAAGGTGTGTGAGTAATACAACAACAAACTTGTAATTTTTAAGATTATTGACTTCTCAGTCACAGAGATGATTATGAAATAATATGAATTTTTAAGTATTTATTAAATCATATGAATTTTATTTCTTGATTAAGATGATTATGTAAAATTGGACCTTATTGTTTGTGACAGAAATATAGGTCACATAGGAAGCATTTGCTAGCTCGGGAGGCGGAGGCGGCGAGTTGGAGCCAAAGGAGGCAAATGTACAGCGGTGCGGGCACCGGAACGAAGAGACCGGACATGAACCCATGGCTGGCACCACCACCGGCAGCACGGCCGACCATGGGGTTTCCTCCGATGGCGCCACCACCCATGCACCATTTGCATGTTTGGGGTCACCCCTCTACGTGGCCCAAGCACCAGCCTCCGCCACAACAGCCCCTACCGCCGCCTTCGTGGGGTCCCCCGGAGTCCCCCTTCTGGCACCACCAACGCGCGCTGACGCCCGGAACACCTTGCTTCCCACCACCAACGGTATGATTAAGTGTCGTTTTCTACTAGCAAGAGCGTCGTCTTTGGTATTGCAATGGTAATTTCTAATGAATAGTTGTGGTTTGTGTGTTAATAGAGATTTGGAGCTCCTCATCCTGTCCAAGGGATACCACCCCATGCCATGTACAAAGTAGATCCGCCCGCCATTGGCGCCGGACCTCCTCCTCGCCCTCTTTTTGACTTCCAACCAGTAAGCTTTCTTCTGATGTATATACAGTATTCTAAGAATTCCTGACTTTTCTTATTAATCCAATAGTCTGTTCTTTTAGGAAAATGTATACACGTTACATTACCATTCATACACAAGACTCTGCACATAAAAAAATGAATGACTTAACTTTTTAGGTGGGCAGAACTTTAATTTGTCATTTTAAACATTAGTCTTTGACTTGTACCAAATAGAAATCGTTTGTTATTTCACATGCAGAACTTTACATGTATGAAAGTGTAGCAGGTTTGTGTTGTGCGATCTGGTATTAGAGTATCATATTTAAAAGACGTGAATAGGTTGTGGTTTTTCTTGGGTATGCTAATGATGATATATATTGCTTTGGATGAACAGTCAAAAGAGAGCATAGACGCAGCAATTGGGGATGTTTTATCGAAGCCATGGCTGCCACTTCCTCTGGGACTGAAACCACCATCAACGGATAGTGTAATGGTGGAGCTCCAACGTCAGGGTGTTCCCAAAATACCTCCAACCAACACTACTTGCTCTTCACCACCACTTCACTCCAATCCTTAATCCGACGACATGACCTTCATGCGGTTAGATCCATCTATGTGCATCTAATCTGCTGAGTTTTTTTCACCTTTTTCTTATGTATCACTTACCACTGTACAATTACTATCTATCTCTCGTACTGTTCTTGTAAACTATATATGTACACAAGAACTGCTTATTCGGTTTCTTATTATTAGCTTCTCCATTATGCCTCATCATTAAATTTTAAAAAAAACATCCAATAATTTTGTAATAAAATTATAATAAATACGAGACTATAATAAACAACTTGACACCCGTGACTCGGTTGGTGTCCACAACCGAGCCTTATAAGGGAGGGCGTAATCGTTGTTCGTCAAGTTATGTAACCGTCTAATATCCGGGTCGGTTCCACAAGAATCAAACGAGGGTTCTTACCTAAATAATGTTAGAGCTATGCCCTAGCCCAAGTGTAATAAGTCATCTACAATGTAATGTGTTTTATCATTGTTGGAAT
>JAYMTP010006535.1:0-11981 GCA_036897365.1 Geranium brycei | reverse complement strand
AATGAGAATTGTATCGTTGGATCCGGTCTTTTTTCATTCCGGCCTTTCCTTCAGTGACGTATACATCACTAAAAGTGAGGGGGATAGCCCATTGAAATAACGGAAGAACAGATATTTCCAGACTGTATCGATAAAGCATGGCAAAATACAACTAAACAAAGATATGATTTACCTGAAGAGGGAATGGGTCTTGGTCTTTTAGGGTTGTGGTGGTCAAGATGGGGTTGATGATTTTGTTGTTGGCGCCTGGAAATTGAAGGGAGCCAAGTGCTCTTGATGTGGGTTTGGCAGTGAAAGCCTTTGGTCTTACAGCAAGTTCTGCATCTATTGTAAGCACAGTCCCTCTTTGACTGGTTTCCACAGTCTTGGCACCTACTGCTGCTTGATGATGATGCTGATTTTGGGCCTCCAAATTGTCCCATCATCATTCTGATTTGTGCCCTCTATATTTCTCTAGTCTCTTGCTCTTGTTCTTGATCAGTACAACAGAGAAGGCTATGTTATAGCTAGGTAGGGTTTTCACTATATAGTGGTGTTTTGGGTTCTGTGTTTTATACATCTATATAGGTTTTGTAGCTACTTATCTTGTCTTAAATATTAATTCCTAGTTTACTAATATTAATAAGGCTTTATGTTATAATAAGGAGATTATTCATGAGATAAAATTATCCTAGTGCAAACTTTGAACTCATATTAACGGTTGGATTAAAAAATATAGGCTTGATTAAACTCTTGTTTGGTGGAAGTATATAATTTTTGTAAACTTTAATTTAGTTTGTAGTGATTTATTATTAATGATGTGTTTTAATCTCAGCTGTTTGTTTTGTAAGTTCAACCAGTAAGATGAGTTTTTGATTTGCCCATCAAAATATGGTTTTCACCTAAATAGTCCTCTTATTAATTTTTTTTGGGATATCTTGGTGAGCACATCTCTGGGCATGATTTGGAACATTTTTATTCTTAACTAAAGAAATAGCAATTAATAGAATTGAGTACGGACTATAAGCCCAAAACATGGTGAGATGTTGAATAATTGAATATACATGGACATTTATGTGTATTAATTTATTTTTAATAGATAATGCTATAAATAAAGACCAGCGTGCTCATGACTTTTTCTCACTGTAGTACAAAACAAAATGAAATGAATTGGCACAATTGGATCCTAGCTAGTGTGTGTGCTTTTCTGGTTGTTATCTATATCTCTAGTTGAAACCATCTCTCTAGTTTTAGTAGTACAATCCATAGATGATATGATGATAGACCTCTCACCAATCACCATCATTGTTTTCAATCAAGTAAAAGTTGTTTGGTGGGCTAAAACTAATGTTTTAAAACTCCTTAATTGGTCTTAGTTTTTGATTAATTTTCAGTTAATTTTATATTGATTTTTTAATTTTATTAATTTTTCGATTAATTCTTGAAAGATTCTCCCGTTCAACTAACGTGTGATATTATTTTTTAGAATACTGGCTAAAATTAGGGAATTTAAATGTATGAATAATATTGTTAACACTATTCTACCAAAAGTTTAAGGTGACTAATAAAGACTAGTAGTGATAGAAATCAACAATTTAAACTAATGGTGGATATTTAAACTTGTTAGTAAGTTGGTGAATTAATTTATATATTTCAAATGTAATATTCAAATACTTATCTTAGGCTATGCCAGGTTGAAATGATCCATATTTACGAGACTTTACACATGTAAACAATGAGGTGGGTCTTAGGCCCACGAGAGTACTATGTATAAGAGACAGTCATGATCTACGATAGGAACTCAACATACCTAAAATCTTAAACTAGTATGTAAAAGCCCAAATTCGTTATTAAACTAGCGATATGGTTCACATAAGTTACTATAAAACACATATCACACTACAACATAATAAGAATATTGTGGTCTTGGCTCATCATCTTATAGCGAACTAAGAATAGTAGATAGACTATTGTAAGTCCAACTCCACAAAAAGTTCAAATTGGTAGGTGAAGTCTCGTCTTGTTATGTAAACTGGTGAACATATTCGCATCTTTCATATGTGCCACTCTAACATCACCTCTCACATGCTAGTCCGGTTGAGACATATCATGTGGAGGTCACATCCAAAACAGACAAAACTTTGATCTCATGTTAAAAACCTAACCCACTGAAAAACTCAAGTTGATGGCTGGAGACTCAAACTATTATTTAGTCTGACAAACATACTAACATCTTTTAAATGTGATACTCCAAGAATAATACATGTTATTGTAATGAAGAACATGTCGATCTTACAACTAAAGATTATGTCAGAAGTGAATGAGTTGGGACTAATATTAAAAGGTGACATTGCTCTTCAATCAAACACATAACAAGTAGCAGCTATCGGCATGGTTTTGAAACCGGACCGGACTGGTTACAAACCAAACTCACCAGTTTTCAATTTAGGGGAACTATATTCATAATCATGATGTGGGAGATTAGTTCTTCGATCCAATTCCTTAGTTCAATCCTATCAGAACCGATTGATTCTCAATATTTAATTCGATTTATGGGCCGAGTTAGATTATTTTGATCCGATTAATAAATAAAAAATTGTAATTATAAAAACTACTAACAAAAATCGAACATTAAGATTTAATTACTACAGCTCAATCAAAATATAAATTTTACAAATAAAATATTAATAAAAAATAAATAACATATCATCGTCCATATTCTTTAGTTTTCGTACGACTCGAACCAATATGCTTCTTACCAGTTAACCGACAATTATTAATTTTGAGAACTAGAGTCTAGGCAGAATGGAATGGTATTCTTGAATTCATAATCAAAACCAAATTATTTACTATGGTTCATGGTTCTCCGCTTCGGATTCGGTCCAGTTTAATTTGTTTTCTGGTGCGGGTCTAAAATGCCCACCCCAGGGTGTTAATAAGAAAATTATATTGGGCTCTCAGCCCAAACATAACCATTAACGTAGCACATGATACACAGTGCATGTCCACAAATAAAGCCCACCTAAACTGAAGAAATGATTTCTGCTGCACTTTCTCTCACTTTCTCGGTTCCCAAACAACAGATGATAACAATTTATTTACACCCTTCTTCTTACACCGACGTAGCTTGTAGTTTTGGGCCGAAAGAATCCAAAAGTCGGGCTCTATTGGGCCAAAGTTCCAAAACCTTGGGCTGTATTGGGCCTAACGTAAGGAACAGTGTTACTTAAAGACAGGCTCAATAGTTAAATACGAAATCGCCTCTTCAACACTCGAATCTCTTTCTCCGTATAAGCATGTGACCACTTGAATCCAAAACAACACTTTTTGAGACATGTCATGGAGAACCCAATTTAAATAAAATAAAAGTGGAATGTGCACATGCTTTAATAATCAAATAAAAATAAATTAAGTCAATTTGCAAGGAAATGGAACCACTTTTAGAGAAATTTAATTATGAAAAATAATTATTTCAACAAAAATCACACCCATGTGAGATATGCATGGGAACTTGAACATTTTTAGTATCACATTATTCCAACCTTATCTTTACTTAATAATCTCAAATTGCACATTTTAACGACCTTTTTGGATTAAAAATCCACTCAAATTTATGTTACGGAAAAGCGTTCATTTGTCATATAGTGTATAGTTTCAAAATAATATTCTTTGAATTCATTTTTTTTAAACTATCTCAATTGTTTATTTGTTGATAGGTATATAAAATATTATGTGAAGTCTATTTCTAGAATGTATAAGTTGAATATTAAACTAATGCTTGATTTAATATTGATTTTAAAATAATATAAACTTCGTTTGTTTTTTAAAAGTAAGAGAAACCGACTTAAAAAAGTGATTAATATTTTATTGGTGAAATATGAGCTTGTATTTTACTAAACATGTGATTGAATCGGATCGACTACCAGACTCAAAAAATAATTGAGAGCCACATATTTAAAAAAAGAATAATATTTATATAGATTACATACCAATACATGAGTAGATAGTGTAAACATCAAAATATATTATTAATAATGTGAATCAAACTCAATCCTTAGGACAGAAAAGGGAGCAATAATGGTTAGGTATGTGGTCCTAATATTGAATAAAATAGTGAATGAGATACAATATAAACTACATATTATAGGTTTTAAATGCATGACCTAATTAAAAGGCAATATTTTAGCAATTATGCCATTTCTGGCTGGCTTCTCTATGGAAAAATTAAATCAGCCCAAACATTCAATTATTCCATTTATTGGTTTAAAGCCAAAAACAGCTGGCATACTCCAACTTGTAATATTTCTTCCAAATTAATAATAAACACAAATTAAAGTTTGCCCTCAAAAAATATAATAAACTCAAAGTAAGAGCAAAATTGGTTTATTTGAAAGGGAAAAAAGTTAATAAAAATTTAGGAATCACATAATATTATGAATGATATGAAGAGAACTTGTAATCTAAAAAACATGAAGAGAATTTATATTCTAATCAGAACAACCAAGGGCATGAAGTAAAAAAAATCTGTGATGCTGTTATTTTTACTTAGAAATAAAGTACTTTAAAGATAACAAAGAATTAATATCTTTAATTTGACTATGGTAAAGATAAGAGAATTTCATAAAGAAGAATTTACGAAAGATCTAATAATTTTCATTTTCTACCTATCAAGATTGAAAATATCAAAATTTTATAGTGTTTAGATTATTAGCAGTATATTTTTTATTTCGATTTTTGCCATCATTGCCGCTTTATAGATGTGCACATTTGAACTCAGAATCGATTATGAATAGAACACTGAATCAAATTAAAGTCGAAAAATCGAGAGCTGTGGTTGATGATTCGAGTTTAATTGTGAATTTGAAAGAACCACTCAACTCTAGTTTGGTCCTGGTTTTTCAAATTCAGATTCAGGAGTTAATCGGTAAGAATCAAACTAGTTTGCGCTGCCATGTATCCACCTCTCGTCCACCCACGTGTGTTATTTGTCTTTTATTTTTATTTTGTTGTAAACTTTTTATTTTAATTTAGTTATAATAATTAAATCTTAACATTCGATTTTTCGATACTTTTTTCTTGTAATGGCAAATTTTAAATTTTGATTCAAAATCGAACTTAAATTCGTCTAACTTGACCTAGAAACTGAACCCAAATTAAAAAATAAAAAACCAACCAATTCCATCTAGGGAAAACCAGATGACTGGAATCAAAATTATATCATTTTCTTACGTAGAGGATTCAAATATGGTTTGTTTTCATTATTGAAGAACCAAAGGGTTAGATCCGATCTGATTTCTGTCGGTCCGGCTCTAGAACTGTGCCACCCCCACCCCTTGGCACTTATTAATAGAAAGGAAGAGAGAGTGTGAGAAAAATTACCCACCTTATCAAATCAAATGTGGAGATCTTCTATGTCTCTTTCTACACCTCTCCTCCCATCTACAATATTCAAGTTGCCTTTAATGGAAAGTGTTGGGATCCATAAATACCCTAATATCAATGCCCATTTGTACTGTACCCATCCCCCAACTTGACACTCTCATTCCTTAATACCCCAAAACCCACTTGTTTCTTCTCCAAAAACCCAACTCACCATTGGTATCAATCCATCCAAACCAAACCTCTGTTTTTTGTCTGAACCCATTTTTTTGATTTGACTGTAAATTTTTATCCATATCTTGCTATATCCTTTGCCCATACCATCTTGTGAAAGCACATATTTACCATTTTGCCCCTGACCCAGAATTCTACTTGTCAAAAAGGTGTGCACTTTGAGGAAGAAACAGACAAACCTAGAAAAACAGAGCAATGAAGATTCAGTGCGATGTGTGTGAAAAGGAGGAGGCTTCGGTCTTCTGCGCCGCCGACGAGGCCGCCCTCTGCGGCGGCTGCGACCGCCGCGTCCACCACGCCAACATGCTCGCCGGAAAACACCACCGCTTCTCCCTCCTCCGCCCATCCTCCTTCAAGGAATCGCCCCGCTGCGACATCTGCCAGGTCCGACCCCATAAATGAATCTGTTAACCAGTTTAAACGACAATTTTTGTCGATTTTTTAACAAATTTAACGTCGTCTAATCCGATGAATTTGTTCACCAACTTAAATAACATTTTGGAAATTTTAACAAATTTAACGTTTCAGCTTAAAGCCCACTTATGTTCTTGTGTTACTTTTGTCGGGTTTATAACAAATTCAACGTCCAATTTGATGAATCTGTTCATCATCTTAAATAATAGTTTGGGTCGGAATTTTAACAAATTTATCGTCTGGGCTTAAAACCCATTTATCAGTTTGATCTTTTAGACGGGTTTTGCTTCTGACCCGATCGGGATTTTGTATTTATTTTCTGTTTGGTTTACAGGAAAGGAGGGCGTTTCTGTTCTGCAAAGAGGACAGAGCGATTCTGTGCAGAGAATGCGACGTGCCGATCCACAGAGCCAACGAGCACACGCAGAAGCACAACCGGTTCCTCCTCACCGGCGTGAAGCTCTCCGCCGCCTCGTCCCTGTTCCCGACAACAACCTCGTCCTCCTCGTCCGGCTTCGAAGCCGCCGTGGGGGCTGTAATAAGAAGGTCCCGGTCGCCGGAGAAGCAGTTTCCGGCGAATCACAGGGCGGAGGAGAACCAGATCAGCGACGATGGATCGATGTCGACGAGCAGCATATCGGAGTATCTCGGGACGTTGCCGGGTTGGTGCGTCGAGGACTTTCTCGATCCTTCCACTGCCTCGAATCGGTTCTGTGAGTTTGTTTGAATCCGAAAAAAGAAAAAAAAATCATCTTTTTTTATTTTCGAATTGACCCTTTTGCTGATTTTCATTTTCTGGGTTGTTCTTGCAGATTGATGATTTTTTTTTCCTGCGATTTCGAGCTGAGGTCTTTGATTTCTGTGAAACCAGCCAATTGGGTACCTGAATTTTCACGAAAGTTCAAATTTTTCTCAGAGCTGAATCTGAATTGGTTGCTGAAACAGCAGAGAGGAGAATGATGTGGTGCGAAATGGGTGTATGATGCTTAACTGTGCCTCAAATCTCAGCCGTTCATCTATGAAGAGCTCTAGATTTGTATTGGAAACAATAACCCAGAAACCGATCATAGATTTAATCTTTTTGTAAGTCTATTATAGGTTGCTCTAATCTTCAAGTGCCAAAAAATTGTAAAATATGAATAATTTCAAGGAAGAAATAGGGTTTTTTTCATTTCTCTATTGATTTCTTTTGATTCATAACATGTGATTTTTGAGGTATCTATTGACAAGCTATAGTATAGAAAAAAATGCTTACTAAGAATGAACTTTAAAATAGGTAAATTAAGTTCCTACAAAGAAGCATACGCTAAGTGATTCATTTTGTTAGTCGGACAAATTTACAAATTTCACAAAAAATATAAGTTTATAATAACATTTAAATAATGTACCATCATTTTTTTGAGAGAAAATTATCAACTCACTTAGTAATTCAGTTGGTCAAAGCGATCTTAATCCCATCTATATTTTGAGTTCACTTATTATAAGCTTTATTTCATGTGATTTTGACATATTTTATAATAAAAAATAGCATGTGAGTAGTAGCCAACATGATGCGTGAACAAGTGATGTAAAGGACACAGCAAATCAGTTCAATGCACAAGTCATGTAGTCTTATGTAAGACAACCCACGTTTATGTTCCAATTGTGACACATTTCTTGTCTGAATCTAAAGAAAAAAGCAGGTGTTAAAAGGATGCTATGAGCCTAACTCCATCTTCAGACATAAACCGTGCAGAAGTTAATGAAATCAAAGTACATAACTGAACCCACCAAAAGACAGTAACAAAATTATATTTTCTACATTGGGTTTTATATCGTTTCTTTGTATTTGACAGTTCAAATTGGGGTTTCTGTTTTAATTATAAAATTGATTTAAAATATTTAAAACAAAATATTAATATTTTCGTTTTCCCATCCCGTGCAAAACTCCAATTCTGTGTTTCAGTGTCACGTGCAATGTGTGGATGGTGCAGCAACTTCCCGTGACAAATATGAAGAAACCGAAGCCTAGCCCAATGGGCTTTTCTCCATTACTTCATTCCTTTTATAGGCCAAAGCCCACTTACTGATCCAGATGGTGGAGCCACCTAGGCCTGGCCCAGATACCAAGCAAATGTTTACTATACATCACGTACATATTACATTTACAGGTAATGACGTGTAAATATACTCAACTTTTGATTTTCATTAAACTATTAAATTTTTCTACAAATATCAGAACTTTTATTTTGTATTATAAATAAAATAACTTTTTTTTAATTTTAACATAAATTTGATGTAAAAAATGTCTTCTAATGTCCATCTAATTTTTAAATGGTTGTTACGAGCTCAACTTAGATTTTTGACGATCTCCAATGTTGAGTATTTTGTTGACCACAAAAACCTCTTTCTTTCTTGTCATTATCCGCAAAAGTAGTTGCCACGACAACAACCTCCTCTTTCATCGTTCCCTAAATTCTCGGTTCCAAATCTCAGTGCATCTCTTCTAACAATCTCCTATTTCATCGTCCTCCAATAGACGTGCTGACAAATAATGTCGCCGACATGATCATCGGGCTTGTGTTTAAGGATCCGTGTCTCTCATGGGCTTGTAAAGAGTGACGAGCTCAATGATTATGACTACAAATTTCGTAACATTATGTGTCTCTTGAATTTAGTATTGTTTTATGTTATCGGCCAATTTAGTATTGTTCTTTACAATTTTGGTATCAAAGTTTAAATTTTGATCATATTGCATACTTTGAACTTGCAAAGTCGTTTGAGACTTTGGGGACGAGAATTGAGAGAAAGAGGAAGGAGAAGATTGTTGCTATAACAATTATTTGACGTTCTCGAAAGTCTAAGCTTAATCAATGACTATTAGAATATTGCTTTATTTTATATTTCTTATATTTTATTCCTATTCTAGATTATTCCTATTTTATTATGTATTAGAGTTTCCTATTTAGCTTGGTTCGTACCATATATAAATGGTTCTCCCCTATTGTATTTTATAACATCAATCCATAATATTTTCTACAATGTTTCTATCACTAACAATCATTTGAAAATTAGACAGACGTCTAAGAATATTTTTAACATTTTATATCAAATTTGTGTTATAATTAATGAAGATTAATTTATTTGTAAAAATAGTAATTAAATATATAGGTATAAAAAGTTAGGGTAAACTAAACGAGAATCAGGTAAAATTGGTATATGTATGTCATTATCCCTTAGTATTACTTATATATATTTTAGGAAATTGTATAAAATCATGATTAACTATAAAACTTTTGCATAAAAATTTGATAAACAAAATATGTTAATAATCACTAGGGTTAACAAAATTATTTTTGCATGGAGTTATGGTAAGCAAAAAAGAGTTAATAATCACCTCGATTAACTTATTTTTGTAGCATCTAATATTAAAATTGTGAACTTTGAGGTTAAAATATAGAATTAACCTTTAAAAAACATTTTTCAATGCAGAGCCGACTTTTTGATGAAGGGTGTGACATCATCATGATATCACCCATTCTTATCTATTTCGCCGAATTTTGAATTCTAATCAACCCTCAAGTTGAAATCTAAGACGGAGAAACTCATCGCCCTCATTAGGATTGAAATCACTTTTAGTGTTGAAAAATTAGATTCATGTATATGCCACTCACGTGATACCAACAATAATTTTTTTTGTCAATTTTGATTGACGGTGCAAAAAAAAGTTAGTTGTGGTGATTATTATCTTATAAGAAGAATATTTAATATTTGTTTGAGTCTTTATTTGATTGAGTCTTCAATGTATTTCTCCACCTTAATGGTTGAGATATTTTAACATATTATCACGTGTTTATCTCTTACTTATGTTAGGTGAACGTGTATATATAGAGATGAATCATTAATAAGGAATCACAAAACTTTCCATCTCGATATGGTATCACAGCAGGTCGATTTGGGTCTCTCTCTTCTCTTTTTTTCTCACAAAACCACAACTTTAATTATGAATTCATAGTTTATCATCATTAATGACTACTGATTCATCTTCACTTCTACAAAATTCTTACGAAACCACAAAATCTTTTGCAATTGTTTCCCTTTTCATATATCACAAAACCTTACGAAACCACAAAACATTTTGCAACTGTTTCCCTTTCACATATCATGAAACTCACTCCTACAAAATTCTTAACATGAAAGCTTCAAATCAAGGCTACGCTCGAAAGCTTTGATTTGTTCAAATTCCTACGTAGACCTCATCCTCTCGGATGCGGCACATCGCTTTGGCAAACCACTTTGTCCGTGAACAAGTACAACGGGGCACATTCCGGGTTTCATTTGTCTCCACCGATGACCAGCTTGCCAATGACTTGACAAAACCCTTTCTTCGACCTTGCTTTGTCACTTTAATCTCCAAGCTTGATCTTTCCCGACAGACGATCAATTTGCTGGAGAATGATAAGAATACTATTTAATATTTGTTTGAGTCTTTATTTAATTAAATCTTCATTGTATTTCTCCACCTTAATGACTGAGATATTTTATGATATTATCACTTGTTTATCTTCAACTTATATTAGGTGAACGTGTATATATATAGATGAATCATTAATAAAGAATTACAAAACTTTCTCTCAATATTATTATTATTTTCATTGTGATTATGTGCAAAAGCAATATCATTAACTGTGGTTTTATGTAATTTCCTTTTTATATTGCATGAATATATCAATAATCTTGGGAGTCAAACATAAATTCGAAGGCGCTGAGGTCGAACCCTGGGGAAAGCAGCACAGCCACAAGTAGAGCTCGGCCAAGAGAAGTCCATGTGATTAGCAAGGAGGGGGAAACACCAAAGGGAAGCAGTGGGGCGAAGCGGGGGAGATTGGAACAGGGTGGAAGAGAGGAGGACTTTAACCTCAATTAGGTTAACATATCGGCGGGACCAGCTGATAGGTCCCACGGGAGCCAATGAGTATCATATCATGGAACTGTCGGGGGCTTGAGAACCCTCGGGTCATACAGTTCTTGCTGGAGATGACAACAACAAAGAAACCCGACTTTATCTTCCTCTATGAAACATACTGCACACATGTGCAGCTAAAAGCTTTGTGTAGGAGGATGAATTTCGAATGAGTTTGTGGAGTTGACTCGATTGGGAGAAGTGGGGGGTTAGCTTTATTTTGGAAGGATGGCAAGGGAGTAACTGTTCTCTCATCCTCGAAGAGACATATACACATATCAGCATGCTTAGGAGAAAAGGACAAGGTAAACATAGCAGGAGTGTATGGAGATCCCAACAGGCACTATAGACATCTCACATGGGAGTTAATAAGATTGCTAGCACATGGTATGACTTCCCCTTGGTGCCTAATTGGGGATATGAATAATGTGGGTAGTCAAGATGTTAGAGGGTGCCAACCGTACCCCCAAAGGCTTTTAGATGGGTTTAATTCAATGTTAGTGGATTGTCGACTAGGGGACGTTGACTTGACAGGTCATAGATTCACATGGGAGAAGAGCCGGGGAACGAGCCAATAGAAGGAAGCAATGCTGCATCGAGCCTTGACTAACAATGCATGGATTAGTGCGTTTGAGAATACAAGGCTGACAAATCTTGGATTCTCTACCTCCGACCATAGTCCTATTTTATTGACTGTAAGTCCTCAGATTCACCAGCATACTAGGCACCAATTTTGGTTCAACAATGATTGGCTTTTAAACCCGGAATGTGCACTAGTAACCTCATCAGCCTGAGAGGAGGGCTCGGGAAGACTTATAAGGGACAGGCTAGCGCAAGTAAGGGACATATTGCATCAGTGGGTCAGGCACAACACAATAAGGCGCGGACAGAACTAAGAACTCTTCAAAAATCTGTTCACAACCTAAGGAATCGAAGAGATGACCAGGAAGTAGAGGGGTACGGTAGAGAAGCTGTAAGCCTAAATGACCTCCTGCTTGCCAAAGAAATCAACTGGAGACAGAGGGACAAGCAA
>JAYMTP010006534.1:0-11981 GCA_036897365.1 Geranium brycei | reverse complement strand
CTCTGATAAGGTAAAACTTCCTGAGTATGTGTTTGGATTTGTTGTGAAATCTCGGCTCTTCAGCTAGTGTTGTGGCCCTAGTGTTGCTACACAACAAGCTTTTTGGATTAGACACGCGCGGCGTTGCATCTAATCCGATCTGAAAGCTTCGAATCTGTACGGCCTCCTTAGCTGCTTTCGCGACAGCTAAATACTCAGGCTTTCGTTTGCAAAATAGTAATGGTGGTCAGCCTGGATTCGTTCCAGCTCGACAGTGCTACCATTGCAACAAAACACATATCCTGACAATGATCTCGGATCTGTGGCTCCTTGTGTCCACGTGTCCTTTCACTTATTATCCTAATGGGTTCGTAACCCTTATAACTTCGGGCTTGCTCTTTGTGTGTGACCTTGTAGGCTCATGAGTCATTGGCAAATGACCCCAAATCCCTATTCGGCTCATTCAACATCAGTGGCCTCTCGTAAGATATTATGATTAACTCAATGATCACGATGATCGATGATTCGACTTAACCTTTCGTTGTAACTATCATAATCCCTTTGTCACTAGAATGACTAACGATGCAAAATTCGCAATTATTGGGTACCCGTAGTGCCAAAAAAATATCTAAGTGTTGTCATTTATAAAACGGCCTATTCTATGTGTAGCCAAATGAAGTTTTCCCTATTATCAATTAAGTGGAGCAATTGGCTTGTGGGCCGAGTAGATTTGCAAGAGGTTGGACCGTAGAAAAAGGAGGAGAGGGGAGAGGAGGTTGAAGAAAGGGGTAATAGAATTTTTTACAAGTTTGTTTTAAAAATTTTATTATTTGAAATGACTAATATACCTTTGAACCATAAGGTTAGTTTATCATTCAATTGAGAGTAAAATAGTTATTTCATACTTATTGAAAAATTGTATTATTAAAAAATTATATAGTGACGGTATTTTAAATTTTTTACATGACAATTATGTTAAAGTTCTGAACTCGAAATCATGCATCCTTGGTATAATGAATTGGAATTATCCCAAATTTAAATGTAGTTATTTGTAATTTACTCCATATAAGATGTGATGATACAAGCTAACTATAGTTCACCTAAAAAAAACATCACTTATATAAATATACTCCCGCCCGCGAGGATATAGGTTTAAACGAAAAGGCGAGTTAGTTGGTTTGGCTTTGTATTGTTGTTCCTATCTTTGTTCTAATCATTTTGAAGAAGCTAAGCTACTTATGTAGACTCACTCTGCGCCTCTCAAATCTACCTACGATGCGGAGAGGAAGCGATTGTGATTCTTCGCCTGAACCGAATCGCTTGCCTCCTCCTCCAAATCATGTAAGGATTGATACACTATGATGTTGCTGTTTCTGTTTCTGAGATTGTATTGTTTTCCGATCTGAGATCTAGGGATCTTGTTCTGAACAAGGACCAATCTGTTCTGTTCTCTTCTGCTGTGTGTATGAGAGTGTACATTGCTTTGCTGTGTTTGGTTATTTGAGGATTTTTTGTTTGGTTTCCGGGAAAATGTATGGAATCCAAGGATAGAGCAACAGGTTAACTGACATTGTAATACTATATGCAATTGCCTGGTTTCTCTACCTCATTTTTATACGGAATCAAAGCTTCAACTGCTATGCTATTCGATTTCTTGCTCATACACAACAACTTGTCACTGGTTATTTGTTTTCTTTCTCACCACCGTGATAGAAAACAACATGTCGTTGGTGATACATTTTCTTTCTCACTAGCTGTGGTAGGCAACAGCTTGTAATCAATCTAATATTTGCTTAACTAATGGGAGACGAGGTAGGACAGATTCATGGAAGTTTGGTGTTGCCCACCAACACGTCTACTGTGGTGGTGGACAACGCCCTTTCTTTCTACCTACACTCATCTCCGCACACAATTTTTTCTGAATCGTTGTTGTTGAGAACAGCCTGGTGTTTAATCAGGGGACAGCCTGATGTCCAATCTGAACTGCGTTTTCACAAAAAAGGAATATCCTAATTGCATGTAAGAGGAGCATCGATATAGGTTTTATGACTCTTGTGTTCGCTGTGATTAGTTTACCCTCGAAACTTGTCATGGACTTGTATGCACTGATTTATATTACCAATACAAGAGAATAAGAGATTTGGGTGTTGAGTTCTCATATTTTGTATTCAATGATTTATTATGAGATACTTAAAATGAGGATCTTGTTTTCCCTGCTTCTTTTGCTCTAGGAATGTCATTCTTGCCACAGAGTGGATTGCCACAACCTGTGTTCAATTTGAGAATGGCCCAGTGTCCGAACCAGGACATCCTCGTATCTAATCTGAACTGCCTAATAATAAAAAAGTTGAATTTCTTAATTGCCCGTGAGAGGGGCGTCCATGCAGGTTTTATGAGGCATGTGTTCACTATGTTTATTTTACACTCGAAACTTGTATGCACTGATTTATATTCCAATATAAGAGATTTGGGAGTTGAATTCTCATACTTTGTGTTCAATGGTTTATTATGAGATACTTAAATATGAAGATCTTGTTGTCCCTGCTTCTTTTGCTGTAGGAATGTCATGTTTACACAAATATCTCTCCCTTGCCAGAGAAGGCGGAGCCTTACACTCAAAGATTTACCATCACTAATCACTCTTCTCGGAGGCAATTGTTTAAATCACCCCATTCAGATCAACAGCAAGAAATCATGCTCAGGTATTGTTTGACTTAATTTATAGAAGTACTTTGCTTTCTAATTCGGGAAACATCAGTGAAGTTATTCCATCCAAAAGCATATGTTTTTGTTCCTTAACTGAACTTGCTCTTTCTCCATGTTGGACAGAGAGGCAAGTCTCACGGCCTATTCAAATGTTCATGGACATAGTGACAACCATGTAAATGCTCTTCAGACTCCTAGATCAGAGAAGGAATTTAAGTTAGGCAGTCCTTCAGAGCATGTCCAAAAATGTTTGGCTAATCCTATTGAACTGGACAGTATGCATTCCACCAGTTCACAGAGTGGTAGAGCTGGGCCTAATGAAGCCATCAGCCAAACTAATGATGGTGATACAAGAACTAGACATCTTGCATGCCTACTGTCCTCAAAACGAATTCAGGAGGTGCAACCTTTCAGTTCACGTAAAGTGGATGAAAGCGATCAGAGGACCGACGAAAGGTCTGATGAGTTATCTGAGTTTACTCCTAAAGATTTGAGCATTGTTGGGTCTAATACGTGTCTACACCCAGTTTCTGGAGACAAATCTGCACCTGAAGGGAACGAAGGTTCTTCTTTCATAATCTTTAACGCAATCCAGTATGATGTTGGAATTTATATATGGGAGGTCCTAGTTTAATCAGTTATATTAATGGTAGATCACATAGTAATAAGTTGCAGAATGCAGGTGGTGGATATGATAAACAGGCTCGCATTTGTCAACCGCCATCTGAATTAGAGAAGATTGTTGATGCTTCTGAAGATCATTATATCAGTTCAAGATCAGTACCAATTAAAGAGGCCGTGGTATTTGCTAAGTACTTCATACTTTCTCTGCCAATGTTTCTGTGTGAGAATTTTTGTATGAGATGCATTAAATTCATTACAAAAATTGTCACCAAATTCTTATTATTCCTGAATCCCCATGTATAGGAATAGAATAAATATTCACTGCAGTGCATCTGGAATATATTTAGTCCATGAAGCATGACTAGTTGCTTGCATGCATATAAAGTTAGCTTGAGTAGAATTTATTTGGTCCTTTTTTCATTATTTTCTTAAGATATTTTGCAGCAGAATAATTTCCTTGCTTCCCGTAGGACAAGAATCAAAGCCAATGTGGCATGGATAGAAATTTCCAGTTTGAGATTGCAAATGACAGCCGAAGCAGTACGAGATGTAGAAGCTATTCCTCTGAGAACCCAACATACAATTTTGCTGGTTTGAAGTTACCAGATAGTCAGGCTTTTTCTTATGCAAAACAAAAAGGAGTCTGCAGCAGTTGGCAGGCAGGCAGCAGCTATGGTAGACCTATAACTTTTAATTCCCATCTCCGACCTTCTGAAATGGTTAGATTCACTGTTAATGTTGTTAACTCTTCTGTGTCAGCTCCCTCTATATCTGGTGTTGGGTTGGATATGAACCGTGTTGGTAGATCTATGAAGCCAGTATCTCAGTTTAGCCATGATGTAGCCAGGAAGTCAAATAGTAGCTCAGCCGACAAATTATCAGATCAATGTGATGAATTGGCAGACAATCAAATTGCTGTGGCAGCCACTTCCGTAAATTTGTACTCTACTAATATGGAGCCTTCAAATGACCCCCCTTATTTGACACAATTTGAGGAGCGTCCGGCTTCATGTGAGGAAAGCATGTCTGTTGTACAAAGTAGTAGCAGATGTGAGGAGTTGAACCAATTTAGTCCTGAAAGGAAAAGGCAAGAATACATCTGTTATCATTTTTAATGTTTTGCATTCTTTTCAGATGCTTACTGAACTTCAGGATTTGGGATATGCATGCAGGAAGAACACGACAATCACCAGTGAGAGTGATGATTGCAAACTATGCAATTGTAAGAAGTCCAAATGCTTGAAACTGTAAGTCATTTAAACTGAGAGAGCCCGTATACAACCATCAATTGCTAATTATGAAGTTCTTATGTTCTATGAATGCATCATGTGATTGTGAGGTATTGGTATATGCTTGCGAGGTCTTGAAATATTTAAGTTATCATAAACAGAATTAGCAGACCTCAACATTGACTAAGGAATGGATTTGAACAAGAAATCTTGATAGGTCACTCAGAGCTTCCGTTCCAGTCATCTTAATTTTGTTCAATGTATGCTTCTTTGTCATGTAATGACACTATATCTAGAGGAAAACACATTACACATGTACACTTACAGAAAGATGCTCTCACAGTCAGCTATAAGAAAGTTGTCAAAATGCTCATTTTCGTGTCGGTTCATATCAGCTTTGTTTCCTATTTGCAGTTACTGTGAATGCTTTGCAGCAGGAATTTATTGCCTTGACTCGTGTGCATGTAACAACTGCTATAATAAGCTCGACTATGAAGACACAGTACTTGATGCAAGACAACAAATTGAATCCCGTAATCCACATGCATTTGCTCCCAAGGTTATTACACATGCAGTGGACTCTCCGAGAAATATGATTGTGAGTACCGTCTCAAAATTTTAATTGAGTACAATGAGTGACCCCTTTATATAGGGAATTGTCCTAAACCAAATAGGAGACAGCCTAGGAATAAGAAAGACTACAGGAATAGGAAACACAAGTAATATATAATAAGCTAGTAATAAGGAAAAAACTACTAATAGGAAATAACTCAAAATATGAAGTGGGTGTTCTAATTGATTGAAAGCATCTGAAGCATGATAACAATTTACAGGAGGACAGGAACGGGGCAACCCCATCATCAGGGAGGCACAAAAGAGGATGCAATTGCAAGAAATCCAAATGTCGGAAAAAGTATTGTGAATGCTATCAGGTTAATATCTACACTGACTTACCAGCTCTCTATTCTGTAAATTGTTTCTTTGAGCATAGAAAGATTCTGGTCTTAGCTGCACTGCCCTGAATCCCCATATCTGAACTGATGTGGTACAATCCCTGCAAAGTAACTTTGAAACTTATGATGGCTATATTTAGCTTGAAATGAAGCATGGTCAGCCAGGATAAGGGGTTGGGACGTGAAGGCAAATGATGGAGATGTAGCTTCTGATTTATTTTCTTGCTCTTTGCTTTGTTTGCAGTCTAAAGTTGGATGCTCTGACGGGTGTCGATGTGAGAATTGTGAAAATTCTTTCGGGACAAAGAAAGGTCAGAATGAAACTCAAACCTCTGTTCTCTGAAGTATAAAAATGGTTCACTGATATCATAGCATTAACATTTTTGTAACATAGTATCTAATAGATCAATTTGCTCAATGCATAGGAACATAGCCATAGTAGGAAAAAAAACATTCAAAGATTTTTCCACCAAATCATGTTACCAAAATTCTGGAATTGCTTAAACAGTTTATGGGAAAGTTGAAAGACGGAAGAATGAGTCCTATGAGAACCTGAATATAAGACAGACCAATACTGATAGCATCAAGGCTATGGGAGGTGCACAGACAGATGTTGATAATACAAGCAATTCCGTCCCATTAGCGCATCCTTGCTCACAGGCAGCAGTTTATTCAGCTTCATCCAACCTCTGGAACTCTACAACAGTTTCACCAAGCCAGATGGAAACTGGGTTTCAGGCAGATAGCTCTTCCCCTTGGCAATATCCACCTCACATTTATAAACAGCAGTTATATGGGAGTGAGGTCCTCCATGATCCCCATCATTCCCATACACCATATGAGGACATTGTGATGGATGTCAATACCTCAGAAACCCACCATTCCCTCTACCTCCATGAAGGCCATGAGTGGTGGTCCACCAAATAAGAAACAAGTATCCAGGTTCAGTCGCTTTGTGAAGCTTGAGAAGTGAGGGCAAGTTCAGTTTTCAGTCTATACAGCACCTGTAAAAATGGGGGGCATGGGTATGAATATGATGAAAAGGTGATTCAAACAATCAGTGACTGATCGGCTGATTGTTGAATGGAAATTGGTGAGCAGATTGCAGGCAGTGGCACTATCCCCCCAAAAGTGATCAACTTGTATTTGTTAACTGCTGTTGTTGCATATCAAGTTAACTTGGAGAGTTACTAGGGCCTGCCGAAAGCGGATTTTGCATAACAAGGAGCTAGTTAGTTCTTGGCATTCTTTTTGTATCTTGGAGAGTTAGTTGATAGCCATTTTTGCATATGATACTTGGAGGGTTAGTATTTTTTCAGGCTCTTTTGTGTGAGAGAGAACGTAATTGTCCGGAGTTTTTTCAGGCAGTTTAGTTTAAGAGAGAATGTAATCGCAAGTATGCTGCTTACTTTTATAGAAGAAATAAAGTCGAGTACTGTATTTTGTCATTTATTGTTAGCCATACTAAATGAATTCTGGTTTGTTAGATGCCAAATCTATCAGTATTTGAGGACCAATCTTATGGAGACTGACAGTCTAGTCCAAGGTACACATCAAAGAACGGTGAGAATCTCTAACTTCATCAAATGCAAAATTTGTTCAATATTCAGCTCGGATTTATTACAACTTTAAAAGTTGTGTTTGAATGTATGTTAGAACAGCTGAGTTCAAAATTAAAAGTTCATATTCACATTGAAATAGACTTGTCGTGAATCCAAACACACTGATGAATATAACAAAATACACATATACATATCCACATCCAAAATTTTATTTGCTTAGGAGAAGCAAGATTACAAAAAGTAGGGAGGTTAATTACTATATATTTTCTTCCCTAGGGTTAGGGAGGTTATTGGTAGATGATTGATTCTTGTTGCAGGTTTCTTTCAGTAGATTTAGCGCAAGCTTTGAAGCCCCAGCCTTGAATTGATCCAACTGCATACTTCCTCCATCTCTTTAGGCACTGTGTAATGACCAAGCCTGCACCCACCATCAACCCATCCGTTCAGAAAAAAAATGCCTCATCCATATATACCATCATCTCATCTCTTGGGGAAACGAAACGAACTTACCCTTCGTAGGATTTGAATGTCAGATATTGGAATCCAGCCAAACTCAAGGCATGCGCGGATTTCTCTCCATATTTGTAGGCAACTACATCATCACCTGCATCGAGTCTATGAGTCAATAAATAGTATTTGACAAGTAGCAAAATAGAAAGTAAACTGAGGAATGATACTTACAAAGTCCATGACAGAGCAAAATAGGCAAATATGTAGCTCGCCTTGCAGCCTCATGTGACCCTTCTATTTTGTTCCTCAAGGTCGTTGAACCCGGAAGCCAGCCGCTTAGCGCAACAACTGCCCTCAGGTTGACTGGGTACGGGTTCCCATTTCCATATTTACCCACAGCGCAACAACTAGCCGAGTATAGGGCTGCTGCACCACCCATGCTGAACCCCCCAATACCAACTTTAACTATCAACAATTACGCAACAATCACATCATCATATTCTACGCGGAGTAACTAAAACATAAGGATTTCAATTTTCTCTATTAGAAAAATACCATTTGCCGGCTCAGCTGACAACAGGTTTGCAATATGTGCAGCCGAAGCATCCAAACCCTCCACGTCATCAGGACCATCTTCTGAAAGCTCTCCCACATCAAACCCTGAAATCAACCACAGAGGCTGTTCAGATACATTTTATTACCAAAAGAATAAAGAAACGAAACGACAAGGCTATGATCTCTCACATGCAGTGCAAGGAAAGCCACCAAGTAATGCTACTGGACGGGTGGGAGCAGTTGGGCAAATCCATTTGATCTGCACGACCGAATTGCAAGAATCAATTGCCAAAAAGTTACATAACCGATCACATAAGGGCAAGAGAATCCGATGCTGGTTTAAGAGTGAAAATAACAAGTACACTTACATTTGGAAGATGAAGTGATTCCAAGAGCTGGGACCAACTGCCACAAAAAAGGTAGACAAAATGCTTTAAAAATGTCTATTTTAACATTCCCAACTTTAGTTTGCTGGTGATGAAAATGCAATTGCAGAAGGAACTTTTCCCTGAATCTATAACATATGGAAATTTTTTGAATTCTCAACCTTTAATATGTTATAAGAGTGTATGTATATCCTACGCCAAAGGTCCCATCCCATTCTTGTACAACAGTTGATAGAAGAAACAAGTGGTCCCCTTCAATTTTATGAATATAGTATATACTCTTTTCTTAATCAAGACTTCCGGAAAACCAAGTTTATATTTCATTTGACGGCGCAGGTTCTCTCTTCCATCAAATCAATCCGAATGAGAATCTATATAGAAAAGCTTTGAATATCAAAAGGTTAATATCATGAGGACCACCCAATGTAGCACATGCCCGAATATTGACATCCTCAAACTCCTCCTTTTGTGTCTTAATAACAATAGCCTTCACCTTTCCAATACTCAGTACATTTAGTGCATAAGCAACATAATATTTATGCATCAGATACAGACAATTATAGTATTTCCTTAATCCCTTCATAGTCTGATATAGATAAACAAACCAGAGTTTCTGATATAGCGACAAATGCAAGCAAGAAAGATACAATCAGGAAAAAAATAGAAAATACCTTGAACCGTTATCACCAAGGCCGTGTAGCCAAACTATAGTCACTTTGTGATCGCTTTGTGGCCTAACCACATATGTCCTTCCAAACTCAACCATCCTCGATGTTCTACCACCTAAAGTTCCCATTGAAAAGTTCAATACTCTTGTTACCAAGTAGGTTTACAACAAAAAAACGATACTTCACTCAAAAACTCCAACGAGAATCACACCATTGTTTAAGTAACTTAATTGAAATAAACAGCTATTGACCAATATGAAAGATGAACAAACAAAGTAAAAGGGGACAAACCAGTGTTGGTGTTAGGACGCGTGTAGCTCATCTCTTATGATCCGAGAACTAAATAGACCACACGTCGAGCTCAATGAGTGGGAAGTGGAGGCACTGCAATGAAGAAAAACCCAGAGCGACCATCTATATTTATACCCAAAAAGAAAATGCAAAGAGGGTTCTATGAAAATGAAATAAATGAATATGTGTACGTGAAATGTGTAAAACAGCTGCACATTGGTGTCTAAAAATCAAGAAAAGCATCTATGAAAAGGAGAGGTGAAGACAATGACAAAAGCAGGAAATCTTTTGATGAGCAGAGAGAATCAAAGCAAATTCATCCATCACAGAGCTGCCCAGCTCTGGATTTACAGCATAGAGAGAATCTATGCTTGTGGGCAGTGGAGCGGCCAAAAAATAAAGCACTCAATAGCTTCAAGAATATTACTCAAAACAATAACAAGAATAATCCCAAGTTTGTAAAAGATAAATAAATATATATATCTAATTTTTTCCCAATCATTTGTTAATGAATTTTTCTCTGCTGATTGATGGATACCCATTAACCCAGAAAAGTAAAAGTTTCAATCTTTCAACATTACCTGCAAGAAAAAGATAGGAAGAAATGGGAATGATCAAGAACTCTTGTGGAGACAATGAGAAATGGGGTTTTAGGTTTAAGGCTTGCTTTATTCTTCTGAAATAACTATTTAAATATATATTAAAAATAAGAATAGAACTCATAAAGAATTATTTTGAAGTCTTGTCAGAAAATACCAACCTGGATTTATATTTTCTATTGTGTAAGAGACCCAACCAAGAAAAAGCATGTGAACTTTTTTCTTTCCTTACTTCTTGCCTTTTATTTTCTTGCTTGCCATCATAGTTTTTTGGGTTCTGAAAACTAAAGTCTCGGCAGTAAAAGTTTTGTTTGTTTATAGTGATGAGGTACACACTACCATATGCACCAGCTGCTGCACTAACATGGTAATGTAAAACTCCAAAAATGCACCTCCCATCAATAAGATACCCCCATGTGACCAATATATATATATATATATGCAGCATTTCCCCCGTGAAAAAACCATCTCCAAAATTTCTAACCAATTTTTATTTTATCTTACTGTGATGTGTAGGAAAATGTTAGTTTACCATGCTTAAGTAATAGCCGTTTTCACTGGACAATACCTAATTTAAATTTTATCCTAACTATTTTTTTCTACTTTAGTAAACTTTGTTAAAATTTTAACATATTCTGTTAGTATTTTAAAAAATTGACAAAAATAACCTTCACCAAAAAAAATCAATATTGCTTTAATGTGAAATGTCAATTATACCCCTAATATGAAACTAAATCAAGGATATAATGGTCTTTCACAAAATAATTTTAAACAATATTGAATCACATAGGCGCAAGCTGGCTCGACCCCCATTCTTTCGACGAGCCCACATAGTCGTCGAAGACACCAGAACTCGTAGGCCATCTCTGTTCGCGACAAATATTCAGGTTTGCGACAAATCTCTTGGTTTGCGACCTCGGATGGAGGTTGGAGGTGAGGCTGATGGACTCGAAATCGACGATGGAACCTCGAATATGGTTCGTCGACTCTCTGGAGGTGGCTTGAGGGAGAGGTGAGGGTGAGAGGTTAGGTAGGGTTGGATTAAGGGGCTAGAGTTGGTTTAGGTTTAAGGTTGTGTTTAGAGGTTAGGTGTAGGATACACTTTAAAATTTTGAAATGTGTTAACGGGCAATATAGTCTTTTCAACAAAAAATTTAATAGTGTGTAGTAAAGTGAAAAAGATACATAGTTAAGGTACTATACAAGTTAAAAACTGAATTCAGTATAGTCAAGTAAAAATGACTAATACTTCATTATAGTAAACTGTCATATATAATAGATAATATTACTTTATTCCACCTTACTAAAAATGAATTATGCTAGTAGCCTATCTTCTTTTAAAACTCACACCATTTAAATCAGTAAATGTAATGTCTTAAAGACAAAAATGTAATGTTTTTTGCGTTCTAAGTTGTCAAAAGTTGTACGTAACCTTTTTCCGTTAATTTTTTAAAAAAAGTTTATTACATTTTTGGAAATTCAGTTAGCTTTTTTGGAAACGACAAAAATACTCATGCGTTCAAAATTTAAAATTATTAAATTAACTTGTTTTAAAAAAATATTTTAGTATTACAAATTTAAAAATAGTTTTTCAAAAAATAAAAAATGATGTTTTAAAGTTAGTTTTTATCCTTAAAAATCTTAATAGTAAATTGAGTTATTATTTTTTATTTTTCAAAAAAAATAAAGGATAATGACAGGTGGCTACACAAAACAATGTCACTTTTCAAAATCAGTATCCCAACTTCAAAAGTTTCCTTTCGGGTACCTGAAAATTATTGAAGAGACATTTAAGGTAATTTTCGTTAATTCTAACTGAGTTGTTTGTTAAAAAAGTCTAAAATACCTTCAATAGTTTTGATTTAAAATATGAATGGCCTAACCGATTCAAAATCGGTCTGACCGGTTCAAATTAAAAAAAAATTATTACTTTTATTTAATAAATTATTTTTTTTTACTAATTTGAATATATTAATAAT
>JAYMTP010006533.1:0-11985 GCA_036897365.1 Geranium brycei | reverse complement strand
AAATCAGATTGTTAATAAATACAATTAATTTCATATTAGTTTTATTCTATTAATTTGTTTCCTATTATTATAGATATCGATCCGATCTGTATTCGATTGCAATTAGAATTTTTTCGCGAATGGAATTTAATTGCCTTAATTGAATCATTAATTGCAATTAGGATTTTAATCTAACTCTTCTGATATTGCAATCAATTGCCTTAATTGGAACATTTAGTTCCCAAAATTGCCCCTAGCCTCACGCAAAAATGCCACACACGTTTGCAATCCACATTAATATGGTGTGTTAGATTAAATGTGATCTAACAGACATAAAGTGTTCTAACGTTCTAACGGAAACGACTGTTCTTAATGGAATACATCCCTATATATATATGATAACATTCAGGTACAAACCGGGTGGAGTGTCCAAACGTCTGAACGGGTGGACAAAAGTGTAATGTTTGGGCAAAATAGTATAATGTTTAAGGGCAAAACTTAAATGTTTAGGCAAAAAAGTAAAATGTTTGACCACCGGGTAGAATGTTGAAAATCACATGTGCCGCGCATTGGGATAACGTGCGCGCAGATTTTCACCAAACAAAATGATCACATTCGTTTCGTGAGCGCTTCCATAAACACATGGTTTACTGATCAATTAAGTATGAAACATCATCATAACCTTCAGTCTCCGGAATTCTAAAACTTGGCGCCACGCAAGACCTGCTCTTGCAGATGAACTCCAAAACTGCATGGTTATTTGGAGTAGTGTAGTCATTTTGAAATAAATTTGATTAAATTATAACAAAAATAATGTCAGGTTATTGATAGCCCACAAAGGATAGTCTGGGATTTTGGGCGGGCTTTAGAAAGCCCGTTTAGCGGCCCAATAAGTTGTGGTGCCAAAAACAACAGCACCACCCACACAGGCACAGATCAAACTCGTAGTGGTAGACATTTTCAAGTTACAGCTCGTGAAATTCTCAGAGGAAGTCATTACAGAAGAGTGTTGAAGATGATACTCGCAATTCCCAAATTCCAATAAGAGATCTGTTTGTTTGCGATTCCTCCAGAATCTCCCATCGTTCCCTGTTCTGCGACATTTTCAATTCTCACATTTCTCTCCATCGCCGTCATCAATGGCCGGCGCCGCCTCGGCACTGTTCCTTCTCGACATGAAAGGCCGTGTGCTGATTTGGCGCGATTACCGCGGCGACGTGACCTCCGTTCAGGCCGAGCGCTTCTTCACCAAGCTCGTCGAGAAAGAGGTACATTTCACTCTCCACTCTCTCTCATGAGATTTTGTGTTTAGAGCTTCATTTTTGTATTGAGAATTTTTTGGTTGCGTGGTGGAGATGAAATTTTGGTTTGGAGGGTTTGAGAAATGTTTCTGAAATGGGAAATGTTTACTTTTATGGAGAGATGTTTTTTGTGGTTTATAAGTATTTTGGGAATAATGAAGCTGATACTAGCTAGCTTCACAATGTTGATTTTCTTCAGGATGATCAGCTGCTGCAGAATCCTGTAGTGCTCGATAATGGCATTACCTACATGTTCGTGCAACACTGTAATGTTTACTTCATGGCTGCGTCGAAGCAGAATTGTAATGCTGCCAGTATCCTTCTTTTTCTACATCGTACACTTGACGTAGGCCCTTATGAAATCTGGTTGAAATTGGTAGCTTATACGTTATGTGTATCACATTATTTTTTTTCCGTGATCTGTTTGTGCTCCGTAGGTATTTACACATTATTTCGAAGCCTTGGAGGAGGAATCCCTAAGAGATAACTTTGTTGTTGTGGTAAGAAGTTTCAGCGGAGTTTTATCGACTAATATGGAACATTAATGATTGGATTTACAGTTATCATGTTTACCTCATCAAACTCTTGAATAGTTGAATATCTCATTCTTATGATGTTTTATGCACTTGGTTTTTGCAGTACGAGTTACTTGATGAAATAATGGACTTTGGCTTTCCCCAATATACTGAGGCAAAGATTCTGAGTGAGTTTATCAAGACTGATGCTTATAGGATGGAAGTAGCACAGCGGCCACCCATGGCTGTGACAAATGCAGTGTCTTGGCGTAGCGACGGGATACAGTTCAAGAAGAATGAAGTAGGTTGATTTTCATCCATGTTACTGTAAAACAATCTAGTTGCTCTGTGTTATATATACTACAGAATCTTGTTTGATGTTTATGAAGGTTTTCTTGGATGTGGTGGAGAGTGTCAATATACTTGTCAACAGCAATGGGCAGCTAATTCGTTCAGACGTAGTTGGGGCGCTGAAGATGAGAACATATTTGAGGTCTGTGGCTTACCATTGATCCATTGTGTGTATGTTAGAAGGTGACGGATGGTAAATATACCCAAGAATCACTTGGTCTTTGTACAATTATGATCAATTTCGGTTGCTTGTTTCTTGCCATTGGGATCTGTGATTGCAAAGTTGCAAATAGAGACCGAACTTCTAGATTAATTAGTACAAATTCACAAAACTGTGTGCTTATGAAGCTCCAACGGGGCCATCCTCAGCTCTCGCGAACAGTTTTCAAACACTTCTGTAATGCACGATTCGGCTCGCTCGTTGTTCATCAATGGACTGAAGGAGGCCGTAGGGGTGGACATCGAGGTCCAACGACCGGCCGACTTGATGACCGCCATGGGTCTGGCACGAATATACAAGCGGAGGTACAACAGGGTGCACGTAGACGGGTTAAAAATCCAGCAAGCTCCGACAGGACTGGGACCAGACCAAACCCCCTTTGTGAGATGAATATCTTAGGAGGAAAGATAGGAATGGATGTCCAAGGGATTATGTTTTAATTGTGACGAAAAATACAGGCATGGACATCGCTGCAAAAAAAATATTGGCTAGAGGTGGTCGAGGTCGAAGAGGAAGAAGACCAACATGGAACAGACCCAACAATTTCTTTACACGCCCTCTCCGGGTTGATGACGGGGGTCATGCTCGACCACTCAATTCCGGACTTGGCACCTGCGGTCATGCACCTATTAGAGGGGAGGGTAATGATAGGAACCTAGATAAGTTTAAATTCTTATATTGGGCATTTGAATTGATAGTTAGCATATAAAAATTAGATTACGCATTTGAATTTGTAGTTAATATATTATGATGATAATCCTGATCATTTAGCTTAGTTTGAGAATCTCGGGTATAAATACTTGAGATTTTTTTTTGATCAGCAATATAAATACTTGAGATGCATTCAGTAAAAGGGGAATCGAATATTTGAGTTCAAAAGATTAGTTTGGAGGTTGGTGTTCTCTCGAACGAACCCATAAATCAAAGCTCTCACTTTTAACGAGCTTACCTTTCAAAGCTTGGGCTTCTCTCTTGCGAGCTATCTAGCACTTTTAACGAGCTTACCTTTCATTATGCATTTAATTTTCTACTGCATTCCTTTTTCTAGGTGACCATTCTAGCTGGCTGCGAGCACGGCCTGTTCCACTTATATTTATTTCCTAACATAATGTCTCAGTATCTACATGTTGTTTCTGTGGAGACACAGTAACAGTGGTTCATTTGTTATAGTGGTATGCCGGAGTGTAAGCTTGGACTAAATGACAGAGTACTATTGGAAGCTCAGGGTCGATTTACAAGAGGGAAATCAATTGATCTTGATGATATCAAGTTTCACCAGTATGCAGTTCATCCGCCAACTTTCTTTTTCACATGATTGTGTTAACAACCTTACTATCAGTCAACTATTTTATGAACGGACATATTTTATTTATTTTGTTTATTTCATCTAGGTGTGTACGTTTGGCTCGATTTGAAAATGATAGGACAATTTCCTTCATACCACCTGATGGATCTTTTGACTTGATGACATATAGGCTGCATACACAGGTTCACCTCATGTATCATGACATTACATGCCCATGTACAAGGCTTACATTGATTTTTACCTTCACTAAAAAGTATAAAATAATTTTGTCATTTCTCTCAGGCGAGGCCTCCAATTTGGGTAGACGCTCACATCCAAAGGCATTCCAGAAGTCGCGTGGAAATTATGGTAAAAGTGCGGAGCCAGTTCAAGGAACGGAGGTGAAATTTCAGTTGTTTATATTTCTTTTTACAATTTTTTTCTGCTCATTTTCATTTTTATTCTTAGAAAGGCATTTGCATATTGAAAATTTTAATTTTTTTTTAAGATTTTAATTAGTTCAGCACATTAATACAGAAATGATTGTTATTCCTAGTGCTATTCCAGTAAGTGCTTGTAACTTCAAAAACAACTAACTTCTTAAATAAGAAAGTGAGTACTTATATTGAGACATTCAATTTCGGAAAGTAGAACTCTTAATTTGGTACAGAGGGACTATAAACCAAAACTTGATGTTCCCCCCTCAATGAAGTGACTTTAAGTTGTTTTTCTGATGTACTCTTTAGCTGCTTTTTGGTACAGTACTGCCACAAATGTTGAAATTGAGCTGCCTGTTCCATCGGATGCTACAAATCCTAATATTCGGACATCGACGGGATCTGCTGCATATGCTCCTGAGAATGATGCTTTGGTCTGGAAAATAAAATCTTTTCCTGGCAACAAGGTAGGATTTAATTAGAGACGCATGTTCATTTTGTCCTTATCTCATTACTAAAGCTTGTTATATTTTTGTGTAGCTTACTAATATGCTTTAATATTGTTTATATGGTTAGGAATATATGCTGAGGGCAGAGTTCAGGCTTCCTAGTATAACTGCTGAAGAAGCTGGTAGTCGTGAGAGAAAAGCTCCTATTTATGTGAAGTTTGAGATACCATATTTTACTGTTTCAGGAATTCAGGTTGGTTTGCACCTACTGCTTTAAGAGCCGTTGGTGTAGGAATAGATCCAGAGTACTTAATTATTTGGAGGAAAATTAAGATTCAGAATATAATAAGATGAAAAATAGAAGAAATAAAGGATGTTTTAAAAAGAAATTTTTGAACTGGTACAGAGTGTTTAAATACATGCCTACTGCCTATGATAAGAAAATTTATGTTTAGGATTCACATGAATCAGAGTAATGTTGAGCAGTCTCACTTCATGTTTATTAACATTTGAGGAGGAATGCTACATTACTGGAAGGGCATTTGACCTTTTGATTTATTCGGATATATGACCCAAAACTACATCTAAACAAAATTTATGTTGGGGGATGTTTGTCTTTGTTTTTACACATTTCAATTCCTTGGTGTGATCTTCCTCATCTTTGGCTATCAATCGCCTTCAACTGATGCATTAAATATTTTGGCTGTTGCCTCTATAGCAGCCATTCCGCAAATGTATAGTTACATGATAAATATCACTGCCAAGAAAAACTGAAGGTTTACCCAGAACGCCTTTTTTTATACTTTAGATTTCTTACGCGTCTTCTTGATTGGATCCAGTCTAACAAAAAAAATGGTGTTACTGATGTACTTGTTTACGGGGTTGTGTAGGTTCGATACCTAAAAATCATTGAAAAAAGTGGATATCAGGCTCTTCCATGGGTGAGATACGTGACAATGGCTGGTGAGTATGAACTAAGGCTCATGTAACGGCCACTTCGATGTTGCTGCCTTTTCCAGCTCAAGCATAAGCAATATGGCTTTTGAACTTCAGACAGGCTAATGGCGCTGTTCCCCTCTGGAAGCTCTTCCCAATAAGATGATTTCTGGGTTTTCAAAAAAAAAAAAACTCTCACGCTATCTTTTGATGTTCTATCTTCTCTTCTTTGTTTTTGGTTGGAATGTAGCAATCATTTATAACGGTATTATAGTTTCCCCCATTAATTCATTCTTTATATGAAAGTAATAATTTTTCACGCAAAATTGAGCCAATGGCATTTCAATCAAATGTCCGTTATCTTTGGTAAACAGGCGATTGTGTTGTACTTGTGTGAACGGAAAAGATGTTTATGGTTCGTTCTTGCATCGTCTGGCAAGAATTTTAATGTTTGGAATCTAAATTTTATTGTTCAAATTACAGTCAGGTTTGAGGAAAAAGGAAAATGGATGGCATGGGAAAGGAAAGGACAGAATAAGCACCCAAATATAAGCTGTTGAGCTGATACATTTTCTCCCTATTGTTAGGTGCTACATTGAGTGGTCAGGTGGCATTGCTAATCGGCTCCGGGCGTTTTAAGGTGGATAATCTTTTGACGAAGGGATAAAAATTGTCATCACGATCCAGCATACTGATCCTCACATAGTCTGGGGTATATCCAAATCTTGTTCCACCTCTCGTCATGATGTTGTTGCTCCTCAGGAATGCCTCGCAGTCATTTACCGCTCCACATCTTAACCACGCAAAAGCTGCAGCAAGGAAAAATCAGGTAATAGTTAGTTGACAAGTAACTTTATTGCCAAATTTGTTGATTGGGTTGAACTTACCGGGCTGAGTGGGAAAGACCTTGCCAAAGAAGCTGCAGGGACGAGGAGAAAATGTTGGGAGAGTGAACTGTCCGTTGCTTCGGTTCACAGCCTCTCTCAGCAGCTTCCACCTCTCTCCCAGTCGCTGAAACCCATACCCAAAGAAGCTATCACTCTCTCTGGTATCTTCAGAGCTGTCTGATATAGCTTTCAACACCTTCGCTGCTCTGTGCTGTGAGTCCTTGGACACGCCTATGGTGGTGAGGTCTATGTATTTGGTCATTTTTATTGCCACTTTCTTGTCCTTCACAATAGCCCACCTGCAACATTTCACAAAAAAACATTAGCCTAAATCTTCACAAAAATGCGACGGTTATTATCAATGAAACTTGGCCAAGAATATATATTTCACCCAAGGCGCATTCCGGCGTGTCCAGTACACTTGGATATGGTGAAGAGCATGAGATCATAGTCTGCAGGGGAAGAAATAGGAGTGTACTGAGGCCAGTAGTAGGCAAGGTCATGCACCAAAAAGCCACCGCTCCTCTTCACCACAGCCTCTCTTGATTTTCCATCGGGATTGTTTGGGGAGGTCACAATCTCAATGTATGGACTCTCTTTGTTAAAACTTTCCGCGTCGCCGCCCCATCTGTAGAGCCCTGATTTGACACACTCTGTCACTAACCTGTATGACTGCAATATATGCAAGAAAAAAAAAAGTATGAGGTCGCTGGTTCCAATCTCCATATCAGCAATATTGCTGACAGGAGAAGACAATAGAGGAAGAAGCGTTATGCATTGTTGAAGACATACAGAGTAGTATGGGGCTGCAGATACAACGCTTGTTGGCTCAGGGGCATCTTGTGGCGACAGAGCGTAAAGGGCAGCTTGAAGGAGCTGAGTTGAGCCGGTGCCCACCACAAGGTAACGCCCTTCAGTAACCGCATTTCCCACAACTTGGTGAAGTCTGAGGATCTCCTTTGCAAACTCAGGCTCCAAAAACCAGCAGATGCGGGTTGGATCGGAAACATAACTAGTGAATTGCCATATGGGAGTCACAACAGTGAGCTTGTCTCCCATTTTCCTCCAGTACTTCTCATACACGGTAGGGTCTCCACTGCAGCAACAACAAAATTAACACAATGGTGAATTAATCCACTAAATTTGCATGTCGAACATCACATCAACATTGTCATGCTCTCTATTGTGCTATGCTTTGATTGGAACATCCTGTGACGTGTGTACACTTATCAACGTCTCTTAATAAGCTTTTGCTTTTTCCAGTTCATGAGTTGTTAGATGGATTGAGTTTGTAAGCGGGCTGATCTCAAACAGAAAATAAAAAGACAAATGTTTAGCTAAAATGAGTTTGTTTTGTGCTCACAGGTCAAGATGAAGGACTTTGTCCGGACTGTCTTGAATATCAAATTCAGAAACAGGCGAAAGATTAGAAGATAATTTATCATTACGGGCCGACGATGTTGCGTGAGCGGTATCATCAAAAGAAAGCTTGATGAACAAGGCAGCGATCAATGCGAGCAACATAACAAACCAGTGTCTGAAAGAGAAGGGGACATGAAAATCTCCCATTCTCAGCTATTCTAACAGAGTGGTAGTATTCAATGTTGTTTGAGAAACGAGAGGTGTTGAATGAGACAATGAGATGCGAATATATAGTAAATTGGTGAGCTTCAAATGAGGAAGCGGTGGTTCCCCTGTGGCAGACCATTGCATTTTATAGTTTTCAGTAACAACTCAAATTTAACTATATTCTTTGAACTGTTTCTGAAAAACATGAGTTTTCAAGTTCGGTGTAATTTGTAATTTGTAATGTACCCAAGCGTTGGAATGCGTGTATTTGATTTCGAACGTCTCATCTGATTTGGTCAACCGAATTACGGTGATTCATGAAATTTGTTTCTTACCTTATATATATATTAGCGATAATTTTACTTAGGTCACTATAAAAATTTGTAGTCTCACTTAAACCACCATTTTCTTAATTTGCTTTGTAAGGTCACCAAAAAGAAATTTTGTCTCACTGTTAAAACTTTCGTTACTTTTTTTTTTCGTTATCTCGCCCATGTGCACGGCATGTGACCAGAAGTTTTCTAATAATTGTCAAACTATCCCTAATCCCTAATTCAGTAGTATGCAAAATAATAAACCCTGAGAGCCCATTTTGCTCACAATCGATCGTTGTCGACAATGAAGGAGGAGGGGCAACACCATCGATGCGAGTGTGGGAAATCTTCTCCGATTCGAACATCGCATACCACTGAGAACTCAGGTAGAAGATTCGTTGGTTGTGCAAAATACACAGTAATAGGTTTTTATACTAAAACCCTAATTTTTCTAAACTCGATTTCAAAAGTGGTGTTATGAATCCAATAATTTTTCTGAGTGATTTGATGATAAAATAATTTGACTTTTGAGATGGATGGTTCAGTTTGACCAATGTAATTATTTGTTTCAGTTATACATATACTCAAAAAGAAATTGGGTGTTTTTGGGTGTTTGATGATATAATTTGATATAACTCAAGCTCATAGAACTAAAATTAAGCTTCAACAAATAGGTGGGGTAGGTGTTTATGAAGGATTATTTGCTGATTTTTTATGTTGAAAGTGACATTTTATGATGTGAGTTTGGTTTGGTTTTGTTTTATGGTTAGTGATCAATTTTAGCTGGGTTTGATCTGGGTTCAAAGATTGTGGTTGATGCATTGTTTTACATTGTTAAAGTTTTGATTTTTTTAGTGAATTGTGTCTGGTTTATGTATTCTTGTGCATTTTGTTATGTACATTCTGGTTTATGTATATTTGATATCCAAATATGTAGGAAGTTTGATGATATAATTTGATATAGCTCAGACTCATCGTTAATTATTCAGGTTACTTGGATTGATGTGAGACTTAAATAATGGGTTATTCATCTTAAATAGTTGGGTTTTGTAGAGTTCGTATAAATGTCGATTTTTCCAATGGATAGATCCATAGACATGTATATTTGGGAAATGAATTCTTCCCGGGTTATATGAAATGATGAAATGCATAGAAGTAACCATCCAATCAATGGATGAAGAAAATTTCACTCTCAGAAGACAAGTAAAAAATGGAATCTAACGTGAAAATGTTGAAGGGTGATATTGAAGTCACCTCAATTTTGAATGAAGAACAAGTACGAGTAATAGGGGAATTAGAGAAAAATAATAGAAAATGGAAGAGGGTTGTTATGTTACTAGTTATATGCCTAGTTGTATGAATAATTTAATTGTGTTGAATTTGGTTTGATATTTATGACATTGTCAAATTTGATTTTTAATTCTTGAACATGTATGATTTCGTATAGTGTTGAAGTGTATGGATATTGGTTGAAGTGTAGAAATTGGCAATAATTCTTAAACATATATGATTTTGTATCAAGTGTTGAATTGTATGAATGTTGGTGACGTATAAAAATTGGCCATAATTTGGCTACAATTTTGGGCTGAGTGGCCATAATTTGTCAAAACTTGGCCAATATTTTGGAATTGGCCGTAATATGGCCATGATTTGGCCATAATTTAGTAGAGTTTGACCATAATTTAGGCACAATTTTGGGTTTGGCAATAAGGTGGCCATAATTTGACAATGTCAGGCCACAATTTGGCAGAACTTAACCAAAATTTTGGAATAGGCTAAATTTGGTAAATTTACTCGTTATAATTTGGTAGAGTTTGGCTATAATTTAAAAAATTTTGACATAGTTTTGCCATAAATGGGAGTTACTTCCCTGTTTTATTAAACAAAAATCCTGAAATTGAAAAAAAAATGCAAATTCAAACCATTTGCAAATTCAAACCAAAGTAAGTCCTCTTCTCCATCACTATCCAAATTGGCTGGTCTCAATCAATCTAAATAATCAATCTTCCTCTTACTCTTAGAGGACTTACCACCTTCACTGCTCTCACTTCCCTCATCATCATAATTTTCGCCTTCACCTTCGATACTTTCACTTCCTTCATCATCAGAATTTTTGCCTTCACCTTCACTGCTCTTACTTCCCTTGTCATCAAATTCGGACTCGTCAACTTCGTTATTTGCATCATCACCTCCTCCATTATGTTCCTCATCGCTAGATATAATTATCCATATTTTTTGCTTGTCCAATCAGTCATTCTCATAAACATATTGTGCTTGCAGAAGATTAGTGAGTACCTTAGGGGTATAGTACATCACTTCTTCTTCCTCCCTAACCGGCCTTCTCCTTTTACTATGTTATTTCTGAAATTTTTTATCGATATAAACAATGGACTCTTCTTTCACATCAACCAACTTCTACTCAGTATTGTCACTACCACGCTGATTATGTAACTGAAAAAAAAAATTAAATTAAATTAAATAAGTACCTGAATACATTTCTAGACTTTGAACATCAAAACAGAATAACAAGCCAAGTCATGAAATGAATAATATAAAATGAATAAGCCTTACAAAATATACAAGAATAAAAATTCACTTTTTTTATCTACAATACACACAAAGCGGCCATTTCGACCATTAAAGGGTATTTCGGTCATTTCTGGCCGAATTAGGGCCATTTCGACCATTAAAGGGTATTTCGGTCATTGTCGACCAAAATAGGGATATTTTGGCCATGTATGACCTTCCAAGGTTATTCGATCATTTCCGGCCGAGATAGGGGTATTTTGGTAATTTTTGAACTTTCAAGGATATTTCGGTCATTTCCGACCAAGTATGGGTATTTTCGATTGAGATTGGGGTATTTTAGTCTTTTAAGACTTTTCTAGGATATGGTTATTTTGGTCATTTATGTCATTTCGACCATATTTCAGTGTATTTTTGATATTTTTCAAATAAGTGTATGGAATATTTGTTTTGTATTTAAAGTAATTTGTTTTGTATCCCGATCTAATTGTAAACGTATATATAACTGAACAAATGGATCGAAGATGGATGAAACTGACGGATAGAAAGGATCCAGCGTTCCTTAATGGGCTAGCTAGTTTCATGAATTTTGCAAGGGCAAATGCAAAACGATTTGGCACAGACATATTCAAGTACCCGTGCAGTCGATGCTGCAATGTTCGTAAGCACGAAATGTCATCTATTTGCAACCATATCTGAAAAAAGGGTTCATGCCAAATTATACTGTGTGGACCGCTCACGGGGAAGTCAGAGACGTCGGGGAGAGTAGCAACAGGAATCAGTATGCCGAGTCTAGTGCACAGTATTTTCGTTGTCCGAGTCCTAATGCGAATCCTTTGCAGCAGTTCGTATACGATGTAGATCCATCCCGAGTTGTCCGTATGACGGTTGGTGGCAAGTTGCAGACCCCACTGTACGACGGCAGTGCAGACACATCGTTAGCAGCACTATTAAGGATTCTGTCTATCAAACACAAAACTCGCATTACAGATACAACATTTGACGAGGTCGCTGCGGAAGTTTCCCGCACATTACCCCAACCGAATGCGTACGTGAAGACATACAACGAACAAAACAAAAATTGAAGCAGGTCGAGATGTCGTGTGTGAAGTACGATGCATGTTACTACGGCTTCATGTTGTACTACGGTAATGATGACGCGGAACTAAAAGAGTGCAAGCATTGTGGTGAGCCTCGGTACGAAGAAGAAGGAGAA
>JAYMTP010006532.1:0-11987 GCA_036897365.1 Geranium brycei | reverse complement strand
AATTTAATATTGTGATTAATTGTTCTAATTAGGTTGAGAACGAGTACACTTTTTAAAGATTAATTGTTCTAATTAAGACAAATTAATTTGAGATAGTTTAATGTTTATATCCGGTTCCGGTTAAACCGAAAAACTGGTCAGTTTTTTTTGGTTAACCGTGTAGACGGTTTTGGACCATTACCGGTCCGGTCTCGATTTTAAATTTTAAAAACTGGAGTTGACCGGTTCGGTTATCGGTTTTGCTTACCGGTTCCGGTTAACTGGGTTTGCACAGCCCAACGGCGCTTATTTACTTTACCCAGCCGAACTCAGAAGTTCACTACTTGTTTCCCTTGGAGTTCCGTACTGAAAAGTGCGACCGAGTAACTGACGGGTAAGATCCAACGGTTATAGATTTGAATCCATAGACACGTGGCATCCCCACGTTGACAAGTGGAAACAAAATCTAGATACGATACGAACATGATTATATACAGTGCGTGCGCGTAGCAGATCATTAAAAACTGGATTTGACTTGACCTCCCCATGACGTCACGTCTTCTACTCGTCGAAATTACATTCCTAACCCGCATCAATCGCCTGCACCCCTCGTTTACCCAGGGGCAGTTTCGGAAATACGGATCCTGATCAAATCACGATTATTTCCAAAAGCTTGAAATTAGGAAATAATAAATCAAAAAGTTTAAAAGTTCCTTTTTTCTCTCTCTCTCTCTCTCAAGAATCGAGTTCGAGGTCAATAATTATAAACCTTTTTTTGTTCTCTCCCGCTCACAGCTCTTTGAGCTCCGTGCAATGCAGTGACGGTGAGCTTGTTCTTCACTGTGCGTACTCTGTTTTTGTTTTTATTTATTTATTTATTTATGGGTTTTAATGGTTCTTTTTTTTTTATTTTGAACAGAGAGATCTTGGGTTTGGAGAGAGATGGGTGAAGGAGATGACACGTATTTAGAATCGGAGGATTGGTGCTTTGTGTGCAAGGACGGTGGAGACCTGATCCTCTGTGACCATAAGTATGATTTTAAAGTTTTGATTTTTATTTCTGTATTTGTATCTTTATACATTTTTTCCCTTTTTCTTTTTAAATTGATAAACCCTAGTTTATTGCTCACATTGTGACTCCCCTTGTTGGGTTTGATTTGCTTTTTTTTAGTGAATCTGTATGTTGACAAGTTTTGGACTTTAAATTGAGGATGATCTGCTCAAAAGTCCTAGTTCTTAACAATTATTTATTTTTACTGTACGAAGTGATTTTTTTTGTTGGGTGCATTTTAGGAGCTGAGGATGATGAATTTTGGGGGATATATTAAATTTTCCAGTTATAGCAATGTTTGGTGGATGTATTTTTAAATTTGGTGAACATATATTAATAATGTCATGTTTGTATGATGTATATTGTATTTACTAAAAAGGGTGGCAGTACAATATTGTGTTAATTTGATGCTTTTTTGGCTATTAAGATCTTGGATTTGGACTTGTAGATTGTGTATATATGCAAATATGGAGTTGGGTTTGTTTTAATTTTCCTTTTCAAGATTCGGACTTGAAAAATATTTATTATTGGTTTCAGGGATTGCGTAAAGGTTTACCACCCGGACTGCGTGGAGGAGAGCGACGACGATGCTCTTTTGGGGACTAAAAAGCGGTATACTTGTGGTGAGCTCGAGTTTTTCACGATTAGTTTTGCATTTTGCTTATTCATATCTGTTTTTTGAATTTGATGATGTTTCTTTTTAGAGCGACATGCTTGCATGGAGTGCGGTAAAGCCTCAAAGTTCTATTGCCTATGCTGCCCGACCGGCTCGTGCAAGCGCTGCCTGAAGGATAGTCAGCTCGTGCTCCTTAGAGGGAAAAAGGGGTTGTGCAGTTCGTGTTTGGACTCTGTTATACGATGTGAAGAGAACGCTCAATTTAATGAGAATGGGGTATGCGTTTTTTTTCCTTGTCGCGTTAATTATTCGATTATTCATTAGTTGGGAATTTAAATGCTTATTTTTAATTTAAGGGAGAATTGCAAAAAAAGAAACCCTTTTTGCGTGACAATTGTAAAAAGTCCAAATTACCCCCATAAATGTGCAAAAACAGTGTTCTAAAAATCCCCTACTAGTTCATGATTAATCCTCTGTTAATTTCCGATTAGTCATTGAAACTGATTTATTTTCCGATTAGTCCCCAGAAGGCCCTCTCCGGCCGACTATCGCCTAGCGTTTTTTAGAACATTCGAAAACATAATATTTTGAAGATATGAGTGTTAATATTTCCTTAATGTACTAAAATAAGAGATTTTAATTTTGAATTTTATTTACAATCTTAGATTCCAAATTACCCTTATAAATGTGCAGAAACATAATATTTTGATATTTCATTAATGTACTAGAATAAGAGGTATTGATTTTGAATTTTATTTACAATTTTAGAGTCCAGATTACCCTCATAAATGTGCAGAAGCTTAATATTTTGAAGATGTAAATGTTAATGTTTCATTAATGTACTGAAATAAGAGATATTAATTTTAAATTTTATTTGCAATTTTAGAGTCCAAATTACCCTTATAAATGTGCAGAAACATAATATTTTAAAGATGTAAATGTTAATGTTTCATTAATGCACTGAAATAATAAATATTAATTTTGAATCTCATTTACAATTTCAGCCAAGTATTAATATTTGTATACTAATCTCTATTTTTGCAAGTGTTTCTAACATTTGGATCATAACTCAAATGTTAATTACAAATTTAACGAAATACTAACATTTGGATCCTTTTTTTTGCAGGAGAAAATAGACTACACCGATCGAGATACAGACGAATGTCTATTCAAGGAGTATTGGGATATCATAAAGAAAGACGAGGACTTGACACTGGAGGACGTGTATTCTGCGGACGTCCGGTTGAAGAAACGCGAGAATTTAAAGGACGGCAAGGAAGTTAGAGAAATAGTATCCGATTCAGGTTTTCTCAACAGCCCGATGAGGAAAAGAGGACCGACCTCGAAGAAGAAGGAATTTTTAGGGTGGGGATCGAAACCTCTCATTAAGTTCCTCAATTCCATCGGTAAAGACACATCCAAACCACTGTCGCAGTACGAAGTTGATTCCATCGTTTCCGAGTATGTTCAAGAGCGAGGCCTAACCCACCCGGAAAAAAAGAAGAAAGTAGTTTGCGACGAGGGGCTCTTTTCAGTTTTCAGGAAGAAAGTGATCATCAAGAACATGATCTACAATTTGCTGGAAGATCACTTCGCGGACAATTACTGGGATTTATCGGACGAGGAAGATGAAAATAAAAATGAAAGAAATGATGAAAGCGCGATGTCACTGTGCAAGAAACAGAAAACTAGTCCTGACCCAAAACCGATGTCTCGGGAAAAGGATGTGATTGTTAGTAAAGTTCGGAACAGCTGTTATGCGTCGATAGTCGTTGACAATATGAAGCGAGTCTACCTGCGGAAGAGCTTGGTGGAGGAGCTATTGAAGGAGCCGGAAAGTTTTGAGAGCAAAGTCATTGGATGTTTCGTTAAGGTCGAGCCTCGACCTAGAGACTACACGCAGAGAAGTCCTTACCAGCTCTTGCAAGTTACAGGTAATTGTTATTTGGGTAAATTGCAAAATGTTGCCATAAATGACAAAAATGCCCTTGAAATAACTGTTTTTCTAAAATTAAAATGAAAAAAATATTTTTAACCTGACAATCTTTAGTTTGGAGATTATATTATCATATCTTGACGATCTTTAGTGAATTAATCAGTGTTACTTTCAACTTCATCATGTTCTTGCAGGAATAAAGAAAACGCCTGACGGTGAAATATTCCTGCAGCTTTCGAATATTAACGCAGATGTTCCCATTTCAGCACTGTCCGATTATAACTGCACCGAGGCAAACGACTCTTTTATTGTATTTTTTAATGAAAAGCTTAGTGAAATTATAATCAACCGAGAATCTTTGACGATCGTTTTTGGGTATAAAGATTTGTGTATATGAGAATGGCTGTTGGCATTAGCTTTTAAAGTTAATATTTTAACGGGCTGTCAGAAATTCCATTATAATTTGCTGCAGAATGATGTTAATTACTGATCGGTACTCGTGGTGTTCTGTGCAGGACGACTGTGAAGGTTTGCGCGAAAAGGTCAAAAACGGCTCCTTTGAAAAGCTTACTATTGTAAGTTCTCTCATATATATGCATTAAAGAAACGTTGTGTGTGTCTATGGTTTAGAACGTATAAATTTTCTTTACCAATAATATTTTTTCAATCATATGATAAAATTGGGCCTTTTAGATGAATTACAATTGTGCGGAAAGCTAGTGTTTCTGATCCAATCGATCATCTTGTTTGACAGGTAGAAGTTGAAGAAAAGGCGAAAGTTCTGCATGAATTGATAACACAAGACGTATGTATTTTAATTTATTGCTTCTATTTTAGAAACTAAATCAACACACATTCACAAAAAAAAATTAACTTTTCCTAGTAATGGAAAACTGGTTTCTTCAATCCAAGTCATTTATACAATTTTTTTTTCCTATTGTTTGACTTGCATTTTATTTTATTCTTATCATTTGGTCGCCAGTGGATCCCAAGAGAGTTGGACAGATTACAAAACCGCATAGATTTTATGAACGAGAAGGGACGGAGAAGAGAATATCCTTTTTAGTACATTTTGGCAAAAACGCTCCTATGGAACATTTCTAACTTTTTTTCTTGAAATGAATTATTTTAGCTTATTTTTTCGTTTTAAATGTGATTGGCAAAAACGCTACTATGAAACCTACTATTTTTCCCCGAACTGAATTAGTTTAGTTTTTTTTGTTCTTTTTAAGCCGGATTTTTCTTTGGCAGTAAATTTGATGGCATTGTTACTATTTTTTCCGCTTAACCTTGACTTGCTGGATGATTGATTGATATTGCACGCTGTCGGAGTTGTTAGAGGAGAGGGCGATGCTTAGGACACCAGCGGAGCAGCTGCGATTGTTAGGGAAAGTTCCCGAGATCATTGCAGAGGAAATCGAGCAAGTTGGTACTTCGCCTTCGGGTTCTGCAGAAGTCATTGCAGAGGAAATAGAGGTCAGTTCATGCTCTGAAGGCCCAAACAGTCAGTGGTAGATAGCATCTGAACAGAACGTGGTTTTTTTGTAGGGTTTTGGTTTTGTTGGTTGGTTGGTTGGTGCTTGAAACAAGTAGATTTTAGGTGCCCTTATGTTTTTGTGATGAATGTAGTCTGTTTTTTGAAGGTTTGGTTTCAGTGAAATGGGACATTTGTGGATAGTTTTAATCAGTGTTCTAAAAATTCCCTGACTTGTCGGATTGATCTCCGATTAGTTCTCTACTAATCTTTTATAATTCTTAATAAGTGTTCTAAATATCCCTGACTTGTTCGATTAGTTCCTGATCAATCCTTTATAATTTCTTATTAGAGTTCTAATTCTTAATATCCATGACGTGTTCAATTAATCTCTGATTAATGTTCTGTTAGTCTCCCAAACAGATTTAATCGCAAATTCATTTATTAGAAAACAATGACAGTTTCAAAAATAAGATTTCTAGATCGACGATCTTGATCCTGCAACGACATTTGCACATCTTCAGTAATATAATTAATTTTTAATTATTTCTAGACTAATGCTTTATTAGTCTCTCGAAAGTCTGTTTGATTAGTACTTAACATTTCTTAAAACACTAATTTAAAGTAAAATCACATGGTAAGATTTCTCTTTTTTTAACCATCTATAACCGCAAATATAAATATCAGAATCAATGACCTCATGATTATTACACGAACTCACCGTACAAATCAGAATCAACGACCTCATAATTACTACACGAAACCTCAATTTAATAGCAGATAACATGAAGGCATGTTCAATCTTGCCCATTCCTCTCAAAATCACAAAAAAGGATCAAAATGAAGATAAATACACATCCATCAATGCAACAAATCGTTCCCTTATCATACACTTGCAATTGAGAAGGAAATTAAATTTCAGTTCCAAACTCAAAATTTACACAAATTTTTAGTTTCAAACCGAATATTTATCAATCATCAATGACATGGTTTTTTACGCTTACGATCCTCGCCCGCCTCGTTGCTTCTTCTCCTCGAGCCCCGTCGCCTCGTTCAGCATGTCCGCGGCGTCCTTGTGCATGTCCAGCTTGGCGAGGGCGACGGATTGCATGTAGAACGCTGTAGGCCAATCGGGATATACGCATTGCGCTTGCATTGCATCCCGAAGGGCGGCATCGGGTTGATCACATAGTAGATGGCATAGGCTTCTTCTCGCGAAGACAGTTGGAGAGACCATAGTGCCGACGTCTATGAACTGTAAAATAGTATGGTTTCTTACATAACGGGTGAATATCGCTTAATATCAAGGTTCTAAAAAACGTTGGGTGCTAGTCGGGGGATAGGGACTCCAGGATTAATCAGGGACTAAACGTTGGATTTGAATTTCTCTAATTTTTTAAAATCTTATTAAGTTATTATATAACACAATTAATATATGAATTACAATATATAAAAATATAAATTTTAATATTTGTTACATTTATAACCTTCGAAAACAATAAAAGTACCAACAAAAGCATCTATCAGTATATATTAATTTTTAGCATTTTATATTATTATTTGCTGAAAAATCAATCATGGAAAAAATAGCTTAAATCCGCCTAGCCGACTTGATCCGCCCGATTATGTAAAATCGGGTCGTGTTCTAAAAAACCCCGGTGTCTTATGGCGCTAAGTGTGCGGATATGTACCTGTGAATAGCAGTCGATGGCGGTCTTGAAGTCTTTGTCGCGGAAAGCATAGTCCCCGCGCTTCCTCGCCTCGAGCATGTCTCTCATCTGCTGCGTCCACTCTTGGAAAGACAGCTGCACCAATCGGGATACGATAAAACGAGGAGTTTACGGACAGAAATAGGCATGATGTGGTCGCACAAGTCGAGGATTTACCTCGTTAGTTCCTTCATCGTCTTTATAATGCGTCATGACCAAGATCTGGTGGATCGCTGTGAGGTCCATGCGGGAGCAAGCCTCGCCCATTGGCGACAGAGGGCGCTGCGGGGTTGACGGGGCTTCCTCTTGCTTTGAAATCCCGAGCATGACATAAGACGGTACCTGCAACACCAGAACTAGTGTTCTAAAAAAACGCTAGGAGCTAGTCAGGCGGAGAGGGTCTTTTGGAGATACAAATCGGGGATTTTTAAAACACTGACCAGAAGATAATCACACTCATTTTTGAATAGGGTTACGAAAGAGAGAAGTTGCTTACATCAGCTCTAGTTTGCAACGGAGAGAGTGTTGAAACGAGGTCTTTCGTAGTAGGGCGCTCCCTAGGTTCATATTGCAGGCACTGAGAGGCGAGCTCAACGACCACTGTCGCTTCTTCGGTAGAAAACTTCCCGTCTAAATGGGATTCCATCAAAACAGTGATGTTTTTACTCCTTATCATATCGAGTGCCTGCATATACACAAATACATCATTCCTCCTCTAGAATGTCTACCAACAGAAAATCATAATCAGCATTTAACCACGTGTAGCACACTGCAGATATAAGAACGACACAATTTACAGTTAGCATGATCATCGGTACAATATTCAATTTACCTATCTTTATGAATCGCATCAACTAAGGTAAACACCATTTGTTGGTTTAATACTCCAACCTGATATAAGTTCAATGCAATACTCCCAGAAATTTTGGTTGACAGAATGTATCGTCGAAATTTATGTAAGTTTTAAACGTATAGAAGCCAGCAAATTTGCGTCGTAAGGATTTAAACAATGGGCATAAAATTTTTAGAATCCTAGTTTTGCTATAAAAGGAAACTGTTTAATGTTTAAAATATCGGGCATAAAATGCACTGAAAGCGGAGTGTAAAATGAACGATAACATTCTCCAAATGTAAAAGTAAATAAGAAAGTTATATACTGAATTTTTTCATTGGAAACTTACAAATTCTAACATTATCTAACCAAAACAATTTGCGCCCATAATATCATGGTCACGACTTAAACACAATGGTTCAATAAAACCCACTTACATGACTTGGAGGGATGTGCTTTCCGCTTAGAAGGTCTAAGAGGACGGTGCCAAAACTGTACATGACGCTTTCAGGGGTAACCCTTCCTGCATGAAGCATAAATAAGTCCCAATTACACAAGAAAATAATCAATGATCGACAAGTAGCATGAGTGTAGAAAAGTCAGGACAGTCTTGGACCCAGTTGACACAAACTCCAGATTAGTGAAAAAATACTGCAACGATTACATATTATTTGGAATGGGTTAGTACTCACCGTTCCTTAGATACTCGGGAGGTGTGTAGGCGAGATTCGTGCTGTAGCTTTTCCCGTCCCGGCTATTCTTCATTAACCCGAAACATGAAAGACGCGGATCACCATCCTACAAGTTCCATAGAACCAAAATATATGACCAGGCACTTTCAGTTTCAGCGAGTAATTGAAAACATTATATGTAGGTAGCTGAAATGCTTGAAAATTAAATACCTCGTCAAATAGAACTCTATATGCATTTAAGTCATGGTACAGTGGGCGGCCCTCGATACTACAATAATCTAAGGCTTCAGCGATGTAAAGAGCGACTCGTATACGCATGGCCCACTCAATGGTTTGATTTTCCCCTGTTCAAATCAAACAAAGCCTTCGGTTTAGTTTTATAACATCAGAATCTCCCGTTTCTTCTCAGTTTTGTAAAATCAGACGATACTCCACAGCAAAAGGCGAGATTGGTGTTATACGTTATCTTCCAAAAGAAGTATAATCCACAATGCATTCTCAACAAATTTGAGGCAACTGAGAGGATGACAAGTTGGATATAGCCAAAACCTACCGAGCCTAACCTTATATAAATACTAGGGAAAAGTACAGATAAATACACCCAACTATACACCTTTTCCACTTAGCTACACCTAACTAAGATTTATTTTTGACCAAGGGCATTTTCGTCTTTTCATTTTCAAAATTAACATTTTTCATTCAAAAACTTAACACGTGGGAATTTATGAAACTTGGGTGTATCTGAATGACTCAAATCTTTGTCAGGTGTAGCTAAGTGGGAAAGGTGTATAGTTGGGTGTATTTTTCTGTACTTTCCCTAAATATTGTGCCAATATAAAACTGGTTTGATTGATACCCAATCACAATATCATCCCGTGACACTGCAATTTGAACCATAATGCGACAACAACATTAATTAGATTTGACTCAAAAACTAGAATAAGGAATGAAACTGATTTAAAGTTGTTAACTTTATACTCACTGCATTTGCAAGCAAATAGCGCCCCCACGGATTCAATGTGTTTTGACTAAATTTCCAACAAACCGTACATTCTCAAGACTACAGCACTAAAAGGGCAGACTCAGAAATCAACCAATCTAGCAAGCTAAGAACTAAAAAAGAGCTCCTTGAATTTCTAGAGACAAACCACACATTCTCAAGACTACAACACTCAAAAGGGTAGCTCAGAAATCAACCACTCTAGCAAGCTAAAAGCTAAAAAGAGCTCCTTGAGCAATGAATATCTTCACACAAACAACACATTCTCCATACCACAACACTAAAAGAGGGTAGCTCAAAGATCAACCAATCTAGTGAAGCTAAGAGCTAAAAAGAGCTCCTTGAATATCTAGATACACTACAAATTGAGCTAAAAGCTAGCCAAGAAAGTCACATACAGTGAAACAAGTGCTTTGCAAGAGTATCATTGGGCATGTACTCAGCCACCAGCAGCCTCTCATCACCATCACAGCAGTAACCGATCAGATTCGCCAACCTCCGGTGCCGGAGCTTCCCCACCCCCCAAGCCTCGTCCTGAAAACCCACAATACCCATTTCACAATCAGTACCAAAAACACCATAAATCAGAGAAATAACAGAAGAAAAAAAAAATTAGCCTACTGCGAACTGCTTGGGCTCGGGCCAGGCCAGTTTGGTGAACTTCTTGACGGCGATCCACCGCCGGTTCTGGAGGCGGCCCTTGTAGACCAGATTCGGAGCCTTCTCGCCGCTCTCGGAGACGATGAACTCTGAGCTGAAGTTGTTTGTGGCGGCTCTGAGATCGGAGAGCGAGAACTCGGAGAAAGAGGGCACTCCGCCGGAGGCGACGCCGCCTCCGGCGGACGGAGACGGCGAGTCCCGAGCGGTCTCCGGCTGATGGGTCTGAGGAGCTTTCTCCGGATGGGTCTCGGCCAGAAATGAGGATTGGCAACAACCCATTTGCAAAGCTCTAGCCTTTCTGGTTTCTCGATCAGACCCAGAAGAGCTGTGGCTGTTGTTGCAGAGAAGGAGCAGCCATGGGAATGGGTGAGGAAGGTGCAGAGAGAAAGAAGAAAAAGCGTTTTTTCGCTGTTCTGTTCACTCGTGTGTGGGCAAGTGGAGGAGAATGAGCAAAACGATAGAGAGAAAAATAAAAAATGAGACTTTTTGTGGAAAAAAAGTTCATCATTTTCAACAGTAAAGCTTCTTCCCCTTTTCCTTTTAGCTTCAATTTTGATTTGATGCCTCAAAATATGCAGGTAAAACCCAATTATTGTATGTGTTTTTTTAGCATTTAAATTATAATCATGGATAGAGAATTTGGAATGAGTGTTTGGTGGTGGAGGAAAGACGTAGAATACTAAGATAAATATTGCCTAAAATTAACCGAACCAATCCGACTTGAACCGATTCAAAATGTAATTAAACTGATTAAAATTGATTTAATTCGTTTTTAGAAAATAAATAGAACCAAAACTTCATCGATTCGGTTTCAAGTTATAAAGTAAAAACCGCTAAAAACAAAATTAAATAGAAAACCAATCTATTTAGACATATGACTCATTAAATCATAGATGTGAATTTCAATTCGGTTTCAATTTTTCATTTTCTTCAAACTGAGTCCCTAATAAATATTCTCAAATAGTTAAATGGATGATAAAAAATGAATTAATTATTTCAGTGGCATGGCCAATAGCCTATTTTTCTACGACTATACAACAATTATAACACTTACATAATAATTAAGTTCTGTGCAAAACTGGAGGTGTGTGTTGATGATGATGTACACTGATGAACTCAAGCTTCCATGGAGTCCTCTGGAAAAAATGGAGCTTCAGAGAGGAGCTATGCAGAAGGCTGGCTCTCGCGCTCCCGAGCAGCTCTTTCCTCTTCGCTACGCTGCAGGAGCTCCTCACACGCTTTCATCGACTCCGCAGAAAATCTCTCCATCGCCTCGAAGATGGACTGCAGGCTCGCCTGCAGGCTGCCACTGCTCGCGTCGCTCGGGTAAATGGGGATCGAGAGGGAATCGCCATCCCCCGAGGAGGCGAGGACCATCTTCTTGTCGAGGGCTTGAATCTGTTTCTGTATCTTCTGGTCCTCCCGGTCGAGGAGCTTCACCTGCCTCTCGAGATCCTTGTTCGCCATCATCCGCTGGCGCATCTCGACCTTGTCGTGCTCCCAGAGCCGGAACACGTTCATGGCGAGGGCGCGCATGGAGGCGAGGGCTTCTTTTTCGGAGATCCTGTCCATGGCTTGAGCCCAGTGGTTGCAGATCACGAATATGAGTGGTGCACCAATCCTGCCAGGTGAGAACGGGACCGGCCCGTCTGGGGTGTCCTCGGGCTCGTAGAGGAGACACTTCAGTAGCCAGCTGTTTAAGGATCTGATGTAGCCCTTTTGCGCGGTGATCCAGCTCGAGAACCTGAATGTCCAGTTTAGGAGCTCGTGCTCGAGGCGTAGCGTGGTTTCCAGGTGAGAATCGCTGAGCCTCTGCCCAGACCCGACGGGGCCTAAGCTTTTGGCTTCTCTGATGGCCTCACACTGGTTGCGATGGCACTCTAACATAGCCTTCCACATTCGGGTTAATCTGAAAGGCGATAAATCCAGATTCAATAACAGACCGGAACATAGAATTATATATTCTAACCACAGTTACATCAAAGACGGTTTCTGCAGAAATATATATATATATATATATATATATATATATATATAT